>JAJPUD010006865.1:0-12885 GCA_023553655.1 Myrmecobius fasciatus | reverse complement strand
ACTACTACTACTACTACTACTACTACTACTACTACTACTACTACTACCACCACCATCACCACTATGATGATCTTGGACAAATTATTTCATCTGTCTAATCTTAAATTTCCTCATCTATAAAAGAAAAAAAAAGTGGAAGGGATTCACTTAGATTTCAGGCTCCTATTATCTTAAGTCTGATTACCTCCTCCTTATTTCTTCACTCCCAGTCTTCCTTCTAAGTTCTAATCTTGATATTTGCTCCTAGCACAATAGGCAGATTTTTTTTCTTATTGGAAATGCTCTAAGGTGCATGGCATTGTTTGGTCCACAGGAAGGGAATGAGAGTTTGGTCTAGATCAGGAGTGGGGAACTTCTTTTCTGTCAAGGACCATTTGGATATTTATAACATAATTCTTGGTCCATAAAAAATTATTAACTTACAGAACTCAAATAGTGAGAGGTTGTTATACCTACCTTGCAGCTCATCACCTTTGGCTGATTATGCAAATGATTTTGGGGGCCTTACATGCCCCCCCATCCCCAGCCAGAATTTCTCCATCCCTGGTCTTGATGATATTAAAGGTATCTTCAAAAATCTAACATTCTGTAAGTTTATGAGTTTCTTCTAAGTGGAAAATTCTGATTCTATAATCCTTCACTATAAAGGTAAGGAGCTAGATAGTATAATTATTCAATTGGATATGGCCATTGCAGGCTAGTCATTCTTGGCCTGTTTGGTCTGAGGTATGTGCAGAGCCTGGAAGCAATAAACTAAAGTTCCTACAATGGACTATGAATTCTTAGTTATTGAGATGTTTTTTCTTCTACTAGCCTACACTTGGAATCAGAAGTCTTGATCTTGAGTCCTGATCTGACCTTAGTAAGTAACTTACTATGATATATATTGTAGGGAAACCATGAGGCTATATTCTGGCAGAATAAAGCACAAAATCAACCAACCAACCAAACAAACAAAAAAAAAGCCAGGTTTTGTTTTCTTGTTGCTTGTTAGCCATCATTCATAACAAAGGCAGGTATCTGGTTCAGAAGGAAAAAGAGCCATCTTCACTTAACTTTGTTTCTACTCCAAGTTAATTTGCCTGTCACTCTGGGAAGATTTTGGGAGAGTGGGCTTTGTAGTCTCAGTCTCCACAATAGCTCTTATCGAAAATGCTGTTTGTTTGTTTGGGAGGAGGGGGGAGAGGAGAGGGAAGAAGGAAGAAGGACTTAATAAAATGGTTACAAAGTCTCTGTAATAGGTTGACCAGATCCAAAATCAGTTGTCTGAAATCATAGACCTTGAATCTACATCAGACTTAAGAAACAAACAAAAAATAAACAAATAAACCTAATCTCAGCCCGGAACACTCTAACTAGCTTTTGTTAGTTGTCAGGCTAAGTAAGGTGACCCGCAGACAATGAAAGACAGTATGTCCTTGTCAGGGAGAGGTTTTCTGGTCTCTTCACCTTAGGAGACCGGAGCCAAGAGAACTTTTGTGACCAGAGAAGCCAAGCAGAGAAAATATACCTGGCAAAGGCCATCTACCATCATCATCATGACATCATTAAAAGGTAGCAGGAACTCTACAGAATCAAAGACTTGAAATGCCTTGATCTTGTTGGGACTCTGATCTTGTTGGTACCCTACTTCGCTGGGCATATGTGTTACCTATATGGGTGACTTATGTGTGTGTTCCCTTGTCACATATATCTGTACCCTCCTACATAAGGGTGATAATCTGTGGAAGAATATGCTCCAGTGTATGCATGAGGATAATGTCTTGTTTTTCTCTCATTCTCCCCACCCCTAAGTGTTTGATTGAATACCTTGTTTTGAACTTCTGATAAAAGAAAACACAGTGGAGCTTTTAAGTGGGTACTGTGTCAGAGATTGGAATTCAGGGATAACTTTTCTGGGAACTTATAAGTGAACAGAGTAGCCCAAGAATTACAATAGAATTATTTATATATGTACATTTCTACATTTTAAAAGGATTTATTCATTTTTGAAGACAAAGTTCAGAATTAAGTCTTAATTTACCTGGAAAGTTATATTCTTACATATAAAGTTATAGATTCAATTTATATAGGAAATTATATTCTAATGTTATTTATCTAGAAAGTTATACACTACCATAATGAAACATATTTCTAATTCCATGAATGTTATTCAACATCTTGTCATACAGATTGTTCTTTTTCTTCTTTCTTTCAGACTGAGCTGAAAACACGGTAAGAATCTAGATGAATAATGTACAATGTGCTGCCAGTTGTTTTCAAAATGCCAATAAATAGGTTTCTCCTTTCCCTTTTCTTTTTAGTCTAAAGGTTATTCCTAAAAAGCAGTCAACATATTTTTAATTTTTTTTTTGAGGCTGAGACTTATTTACCAGGAAAATACAAAGTATTTGTTTTACTATACACTACTCTCTTATTGACACAAGTTTGTTAAACTAAAGCCATTTGATAACAAATAGAAGTTCACTTCAAACACTGAAGATTTTTTTTCAAATCAGTAGTCATGACGTGAAATTAGTTGCAGATTAAACCCCAAGGTCACCCATTTTGTTAAATATTAGTCAAAAATTGCTGCTTTGTACAAAACAAAACAAAAGCAGAAATATCCTCTTGGTAAAATCTTTCAAAAAAGAGAGCAGGAATATGACTAGGTTTTCTCACATGACTTTCATTTCAGAGTCCTATTAAAATATTATAAGCTTATTCTTAAAAACACATAAGTACACAGAAATCTTGGGAGTCATTTACCCTTCCCTCATAATTCTCTCAGAAACTTTCAAAAAAGAAATCATTTGTTTGAGTCTAATTGGCACATTCTGCCTACACAGAAAGCAGCTAGATTTCTTTTTTACAAATCCTAAAGGAAACAATTAATTCCATATGTCAAGTTAACATGGAATAATTTCATTTTTATTTTTATTAAGACTTATTTTTGACCAATAGAAGAGAAAGAGAGGTTTTAAGTCCTTTGGCACTATTTACCTATGCATTGTTTTCTTAGCTTGGGTTTCTGTTAATTTTTATTATTTACTTAGTTTCCATGAAGGTTAAAAAATAATTATTGGTACTTGTCAGCTCTAAATTCTAGATCTACAGTATGAAACATTTTGAGAATTTTGAATACTCTGACAAAACTAAATATCACAATGATTGATTTTTAAGAACTTATTTTTCTTGAAGTTCATTTTGCTTTTGATTGTTCAAATTAAAATGCTGTCCTTTTCAAACTATTCTCAGAGGAGTTTAATCTCAGCTGTTTGCTAGATGGGAAAAGTTCTCTCACCTATTTTAGTTACCAAGACTTTGGAAAGTAAACAACAGACATTCCAAATAATTACAAAAGCTTGTTTGCCTATTTAAATGTGTATTAAAAGGAGAAATGGAAAGTGTAATTGGGTAGACACAGATATGCATCTGTTATTTCTGAAGCCTTTTTATATTTTCTTCACCAAGCCTGGAGAGAGGTGCATTACCAAAGGCTCCCAGAAATGCTATCTGGGGATCTGTAAAGCCTTGGACAGGCAGGAAAGAAAAGGTCTGATTTTAGAGGGCACGTATTATAGGCTACTATTTATATAATGTCTTCCCTTTTCCCTCAACTGCTCTCTGATTGCATTCTGGACACATTTCATCATTTCAGAATCAAAAGATATAATAACTGTAAAGAATTGGTCAGCTCAAAAGTGACACAAAAACACAACAATAATTATCTTTATGATAACAGCTCCTTGAGTTAATGTTGAAATGAATTTAAAGATCTATTCCAAGCCCCCTCAATTCACACAGAAAACCCATCCAGAGAAAGAAAGGGACTTGTAATGTGCTTTTGTTTTCTTCCCTACCTTATGAGTAAAGTCATGTGCTTATTTTAATCATTTAATCATTTTGTAGATTAGGAAATGGGCTGGTGAGCTTAAGTAACTTATTCATAGTCACACAGCCAATTTGTATCAGAACCAGGAGTCATTTGAATCCAAGACTAGCAATTTAGACTGTGTTCTTCATCATTTACATTATTTTTGCTCTAAAAGACAAAACATAAGTACACCAAAAGATAATTCAGTAGTTAGTTAAATTTGCCAATCCTGCCTCACAAATTTACAGATATTGTGCAATTTCTGAACTGACTACTCAGCTGAACGGTTGGCTACAAGGAGCACCCAGGAGTGTCTTGATGACAGGCAACTTTCAATGCAGGGGAAAGATCCACTTTCCCCGTTCTTCCGCTCATCATGTTTGCTACTTTTCTAGCTTCGAGTCCTTGGTAACTGCTAATTAGAAACTGTCATACTAGAGCATGGGAAAGCGAATGGACAAGGCAGCTTTCTGTAGATGTGTTGTTTGAGTCTGTGTGTTAGAGTGGTAGTGCTGGTTGTGAGTGCTGTTGCTGCTGCTGGTAGTGGCTGTATGGAGAAGAGAAGTGAAATAGCAGTGGGCTGAACGTGGGTGTTTAGAGAGGAAAGGAGTATAAAGAGTGAATTGAATTTGTGGCAGGTGGAAAAAAGTTCACAGACTTCTTTGGCTTTCTGCTCAACGAGAGCTTTATCTAGAGTTTTTCTTCTAAAGACAGCAAGTTTGGAGTTTGAGAATCGTCTCATTTTACAGAACAAAAAGTCAAGGCCCAGGAAGTTAAGTGAGATTAACCCTAAGTAACAGTCGGAATTCGAATACAGTTCTTCGATTTTTAATTCAGTGGTTCGTTCTCCTTCCTCCACTTGTCGGGTGGTGATTTAATAGCCAGGAATCCCAGTCCCACAAATGTTTCTCTTCCCTTTCCCCCCTCTTCCCTTTCCCTGCCATTTCCTCATTCCCCCAAATCCTAAAGTTTCAGAGATGGAAAAGTAACCTTTACAACTCCCAAAACAAAGTTTCTTTCTCAAACAAAGGCAGTATCATCCGGCCCCCAGGGGCATATTAGGGGCAACCGGACCTTTCTCACCACAAGGGCTTTCTGTTGGCAGGGAGCAAGCTAAACCAGAGCTGACAGCAAAGCGCATCTCCGGGACAGAGTAACTCCGGGCATAGTCTACCAAAAGCCAGTGTCCTGAGCTTACTTTTCCGCCTGGCTTCAATCTGACTTTTATCTTCGCTCTTCCCCTCTCCTACAGCCCCATCTTAACGAATTCCAGATTTTCTACTCAGGAGGGGCAGGAATTTAGCCTCAGCACTCTTTCGGTTCCCTCCAGGGATTTCGGTTAGCTGGGAAAGGCTGTTCAACGCCTAGCAAGGAACTTCCAGTTAAAGTATACCTTTTGTGAGTTGCTTAGGTGCACCTTTTGAGGGTCTGGTGTTTTTTTTTTCTTCTCCCCACCACCTTCCCTCGTACTCCCCCGAGCCTTGGCTAAGAGAATAACATTAATATGTTCAATGTCATTCCCCCACCCCTCAAGTTCCATTCCCTGTCAGATTAAAGACTCAATCTAGCTATTTCCCCCCTTCCTTGTAGTTTCATTCTGAGCAGGGTAAGGAAATTTTGGCTCCGGGACAACTAGCTCCCGAATCACTGGATTGGGAAACAGGAATTGTTCACTCATTAGTTCATTCATTCATGTATTCTACAAACATAAGAGGGGGACTGATGTGGTGCAAAGAGCTCAGGCAGTAGGTTATTGGTTGGAATCCAGGTTCTGCTTACTACCTGTGTTGTACTGGACTCCGTCACATTCTCTCCGGGTCACATTCTGTGTAAAATGAGGGGGTCGAATTTGACTGTCTCTAAGGTTCTCTCTAGCATCTGATCTTATGATTGTAGGAACGTGCAAGGGAAAACGTACATTTCCAGTTTTTCCTCCAATCACAGGGTCTGAGACCGGGGTGAGGGTGGGGGAAGGGAAGATTTATGCCAGCCCAAACGTAGTCCAGGGAGGCCAAAAGGAGAAGCAAGTTTGCAAGTTGGTGAACAAAGATGGTGATGATAAGCGTTAATGAAGTCAGTAAGCAAACTGGGTTCAACTAGGTGGCCTAGATGATAGATTGCCGAGTCTAGAATCAGGAGGGGACTCTTTCTGAGTCCTCAGACCCTTAGTAGCAGCCAGAGCAAGTCCAACCTTCCTATCTCAATTTCCTTATTTATAAAAAAAAAAAAAAAAAAAAAGTCAACCCGCTT
Organism: Myrmecobius fasciatus; assembly: GCA_023553655.1. Classification (NCBI taxonomy): domain Eukaryota; kingdom Metazoa; phylum Chordata; class Mammalia; order Dasyuromorphia; family Myrmecobiidae; genus Myrmecobius; species Myrmecobius fasciatus. The sequence continues at coordinate 6,779 of JAJPUD010006865.1, read as the reverse complement.
CATTATCTTTGCCAAGAAAACTCCAAACGCCGTCATAAAGAGTCGAACTCTACGGAAAAAAACGACTCAACACAAGGAATTAACTAGAGATGCATTGTAAAGAACTCTGGATTTGCATATTTATCTATATATCTCCACACACACACAAACTGGGATCCAAGACCACCACAGCCACTGAGGAAGGAAGTCACTTCCTCTCTACGTCTCAGTAGCCTTTAAAATGCAGATAAAATAATACTTAATCCCCCTTTCTTGGAATCAATGTACGGTTCAAATAAGATAATACATGCAAAGAGCTTCTTAATCCGTAAAGTGCTATATAAATGTCAGTATTATTTCTAGCAGCTGTGTGACCATGTACAAGTAACTACTCTTCTCCCAGTCTCAGTTCCTCTTCTATGGAGGTGGTTGGGCTGGAAGATCTTTCAGGTCCTTTCTAGCTCAAACAGTGTAGTGTTCTGGGAGATTTGGAAGTGGTGGAAGGCCGAGAGCGACGAACTAAAAGCTGAGAATGAGATTCCTAACAAGAGGGGGGCTTTGAGGTCAGCTTTTGTAAAGACCAAGTATGCAATCGTATGCAATCAGAAATCCAAAAAGGGAAGCCCCCGCCCTCTTCCATTCTACTTCTTGCCCCTCAAAGGGTTGCTTATTCCTCCTCGGTGGGGGAGAAGTGATGGGGGAGCAAGAACCCCTCCAAAGGGAGAGTCGCTCCTTTCAAAGAGCAACGACCCCCCCTTAGTTCCTCAACACCTCCTTCCCCCCCGCACCCTCCCCCCCACCGCCCCCGCTCCTTGCCTCTCGCCTTCCAGGCCTCCCAGCAAGCTTCTCTGGGAGTTTCTCAGGCTGTCACCAACCTGAGAAGTCCTGCCTTCCTCCGCCCCCCACCTCCCCAGCGGCCCAGGGAAGTTACAGCCCCCAAGGGAAGGAGGTGGAGACCACCCACGGTGGCCTTTTATCTGGGAAATATATTTCAGGGCAGGGGGTGGGGCCCGGACCGGGGAATAGAGGCCCAAAGCGAGTCCTAATGATGTGTTTAACAAATGAGGAGGATTCGAGACCTGGGCCGGGGAGAGGAGAGCGAGGGCGGTGCGGGCCCGGGAGAGATGGGAGCATTGGCCCCCTGTGCAAGGAAGAAACCAGACTCTGAGGGTGACTAAAAACGACACATGGAAACTGGAGGCTATTTTTTTTTAATCGGAAAAAATCATAAACCAAAACAAAACAGCATACACTACGCCAAACGCCAAAATAATACCCCCACGTACATGAACTCAGATGTAAACAAGGGAAGAGGAGTTGCTAACAGCTGCCCTCCCTCCTTCTCTCCTCCCTTCCCCCATAGACAGCCCGGAGCCACCTAATGCCTCGGAGCTGGAGGATGGGCATAAAAAAGAAAAGAGAGAGGCGGGAGACCTGGGGAATGGGGCTCAGGCCACTGATCTCCTTTCAAACAAGGGAGACTGAAAAATTTACGGGGAGAAAACAACCGAAGGCGGCCGGTTCTTGGCCCGGGACAAAAGCACAACGTGTTACATAAAGCTCCCCCAGACTGCACACGGATCTCGCCCTCCAGCCAGGGCATGCTCAGTGAGAGGGAGGGGGGCGGTTTATCAAGGCTTGGCCACCTGGACGAAGGGGTGGTCCTTCAGCCATCTATGAATAGTGGTCGGGTGATGAAGGGGTTAGAAAGAGAGAGACAAGGGGGAAGGGGATAGGAGAAGGAAGGAGGAGAAAGACCTAGAAGGATGATGGATGAAGAGAGGAGGATGTGAGCTAGAGAACAAGAGGAAAAAGACATAAGGAGTAGGACACAAGAAGAAGGGTACTGAAGGAGAAGCTAGATCGTGGGCTGAAGCCTATTCCCATTAGGCAAGATTCATTAAGAAACTTTTAAGCCGCTTTTAATCATATTAACAGCCCTCGGGATATAATTTGGGCTGTAGGGAAAGACTAGATAAGGAAAAGCAAGGGGAAGAAATCTGAAGACAATGAGAGGTCAGGGCAGTTTGAGGAGCAGCAATTCCTCGAATTTTAGAGAATAACAAACTTTTCATCTCTTCCCTACCTCTCTATTGCCTTAGCTTTAGTCTACGTTAGACAGCCAGGGGACACATTTCACAGAAGTGTGAAAACCAAAGTTTTTAGAAAATGCATTATTTTGTAATTTTTTCCCCAATGAAGACAGAAAGTGGAAGTAGGAAAGGATGAGTCAAGGAGGATGAGACTGGAGGAAGAGGAAGACGGGGAGAGACAAAAATTTGGAAAAATCTGAGAAGGGATTTGGAAGCCATTTTAGTAAAATTCAAATCTAACTACAAGTGTCCTCTACAATGTTCCAAGAGATTCAGACTATGTTTAAAAAAACATACGAACGAAGTGGCCTACAGTACCTCCTTTTAGAAGTCGGTTCTATCTATATCTAATGTCTAAGATGGCATTATTATTATAATTATTATTATTATTTTGCTTCCACAAAATACAGCCAGGAAGACCCGGATTAAAATACAACCTCAGACAATTGCTTGCTGCATGACCCCATTTAAGCTCTCTGGTTCACTTTCCTCTTCTGTTAAATCGAGATAATATTGGCACCTACCTCTTTGTGTTGTGAGGATTAAGTGAAAGAATATTTGTAAAGCCATTATTAGCAAAGTAGCAGACACTAAATCAATGTTTGTTCTTTCCTCTACTCTCCTTCCTCCTAGGGTTGTTTACAAGGATTAGAAGGGATAACATTTAAAGCACTTTGCTAACCTTAAAGTTTGGAAAAAAACAACAACAATAACTTTTACTACTGTTAACTAATGTTGAGATTAAACCCCCCCCCCAAAAAAAAAAACCTAGATTTTTTTTTCTGAGAAAATAAAATGTTGGCTAGCTATATTTCTTTCATCTTGTACTTGTAAAATAGATTTTTTTTAGTCCAAAGATGTCTTAATCTTTATTCTATATGATTTTAGCTGTGATTCAGTGTTCTATATCACTAGAAAGTCATCTAGATAAATCACTTTTGATTCTGACTAGACAACCCAAGTGCTATTCATCTCTCCTAGCTTTGAGTTATCTGCAAATTTGATAATCATTTGAGCTCTGCTTTTATTCAGTCCCCAAATGGCTTAATAGCACAGGATTAAGTATATGTCTCTGGAGCATTTCTCTAGGGATTTCAATAAGGCATTGAATCATTCTGACTGCTTTTTCAGTCCAGCTATTCAGTCCATTCCTAAAACATCCAAATGTCCCATTGTCTGGTCTCTAACTCTCATCTTGTCAATGAGAATTTTATGGGAGATTTAGAACTAATAGCCATTCCTTAATAGATAAGTGGTCAAAAGATATAAATAAACAGTTCTCAAAAGAATGCCCTAAATCCTTATTAATAAGAGAAATACAAATCAAAATAAACCTTTCATTTCATATTCAGCAAACTGGCAAAAATGACCAAAAAAAATGGCAACAATTAATGTTGGAAGAGTTGTAGGAGGATATTAGAATATGTTGCTGGTGCATCTGTGATATGGTATGCCCATTTTGGAAAGCAATTCAGAATTATGTAAATAAAAGTGCTTTAATGCCCATACTCTTGGAACCAGGGACTCCATGCTTGGGCTTAAAAGAGAACCAGCCCTGAAGTCAGGAGGACCTAAATTAAAATCTGGCCTCAGAAACTAACTAGCTGTGTGACTTTGGGCAAGTTATTTAACCCCAATTGCCTCTTTAAAAGAAGTTTTAAGTACAGAACTTCTATGTAGATGATTGGTGAGATTCTTCTTTTATGTAATCTTTCCCCAGCATCTCAAAATAATAATAAATGCATATAACAGAAAAAAGGATCAAATGATAACAAAATGATAACAAAAACCAAAGAGAGAAGAATTTACTCTAAGATCCATTTCACAGAAAAGACTGCAGAGAAGTTGGTAAGAAAAGAAAAATGTAGGTATCCAATTAAAGGTTCTAATATATTAAATAAATATCATAGGAATACAAAAAATGACTTGAAAATCCCAATGAGAATAAAAATGCTACATCACAGATTAGGTGCCACCTTTTATTGCAGACCTTTCCTGATGTCCGTAGTTATTGCTGTTTTTGCCCATATATTGATTTTTACTTTCTATGTACGCATTTTTCTGTACATAACTTGCTTTATCCTTGTAGAATTTAAGTTCCTTGTGGGCAAGGATTATTTTTTGTCTCTGTATTTCCAGGGACTGTCACATAGTAAATGCTCAATAAATGCTAACTATTTTGAATGGAACTGAATTGAACAAATTGAGATCTCCAATATGATTAATACAATAACTCTAAAAAACTCCAGAATGCAGAGCAAAACAAAAATTTTTTAAAATAAAGAAAGAATTGAATTTGGACAGAAATTAAAGTTCTAAAAGACAAAAAAACCCAAAATAAATAACAGAACAAATAATGGACAACATCTCCAAAACAATAGATTCTCTGGAACTATATAGCAACTTTGGAACTGAAAAATGCAAAAATTGAAGGAAGATTGTCAGAGCAAGATCAAGAGAAAATAAGGTCAAATAATTTGTTATAAGGAATAGCTATAATGGAGCAAGGAAGGGGAAAGATTCAGGGGAAATCTAGGCAACAAAAAAGAGACAACTTTTTTCTATCTGTTTGTCTATCTATCCAAATCAATGTTAGAAGAAAACCTTAGATCTCTACAAGCCAAGGCAGCTGACCTGACAGAATGGATTTGAGAGTAACAGATCTTTAACAAAAAATAGATGGAATTAAAAAAAACTAAATATTATTCATTAGTATGCTATACAAGAAAATTCCTCAGAAGTACTGGAAACAGTGGATAAAGTACAGATAGATGTAGTCCATAGAATTTTGGCAAAGAGAAACCTATAATATGACTTGCCTATAAAAGGTAATCAATTAGAATTTCTATTGAATATCAAATCTTGCAAGCATCTGACACAGAGAAATACTAAATTTGAATTATCTATAAAAGTTGAATTATCTATAAAAGTTAGCAAGCTTCAGAACCTCAATGTTGAATATCAAATCTTGCAAGCATCTAAGAGAATGAAATGTATCATATTATTCTCATTTTCAAGAAACAGGAACGTGTTATTTGAAAAGCGAAAGAAATTTGTTTGCATCCCCAAACTAGTATATCTTGAAAAACTGAGCTTAAATTTTCTGGCAAAAAGGAAGATCCTTAAGAAAGATAAAGCAGGAGATATCACAAAAAATAGGTATTTAATTAATGAAAGTGTTTGCCTGCTTCTAGGGCTAGCCAAATCTATTTTATAAAATTCTCTCCTTGCTTCAGGGTCACTGAAAGAATACTTCTGAACAAATTTCAAAGAGTGAAGAATTAGGGACAGCTAGATTCTGCTGTGGATAGAGCACTAGCCCTGAAGTCAGGAGGACCTGAGTTCAAATATGATTTCAGACACTTTAACACTTCCTAGATGTGTGACCTTGGGCAAGTCATTTAATCCCAATTGTCTCAGCCAAAAAAAAAATTATTACTTCTAGTCTTTTATTGAACCCAGATCTCTGATTATGCAGTTAACACTTCTGGAAGTGGAACATAAATTTTATTCCATAGATGAAGATCTTCCAAACAAGAATGTGACAGTAGAGAGAATAGAAGGATCCAGAGACCCTCTCTATTTGACCTGGGCCAGAGAAGAATAGGAGTCCTTTCCTTTGTTATAGTTCATCCTTCTTTGAAATTGAACTGGGAAAATTATGAAAATAACATTTGGAGTTAGGACCCTTGTGTCAGGAAACATGCATCAAATTCCATCAATAGAAATGTGTTAATGTAGGGCTTTCCCAACACATTACTGTGGAGGTGCTTTCAAGACTTGCAAATGGTTCTCTCCAGGAAGAACTGACTCTCAGTTGAGTATTTCAGTTGAATTCAATTGCCTCTTTCCTCTAAATACATTGCCAATCCATGTTCCACTCCAGCAAAGAATAGCTGTAGGTTCCTGGAGCTTCTGGCAGAAAGGGCAGGCAGATAGGGAAAAATGATTGAGGTATAATATGATTGAAAGAAGAATATACAGGTGATGAAATTAAGGTGATGGTTTTACCTGACTCTTTAGGCTCTGAATATAAAGCTCCTTCTCCTGTTTCACATGGACTCCTTCATGAATTAGTATTTCTGGAAATGGGTATCCATAGAAAAAAGGTTCTTTGTACAAAGACATGGAAAGGAAACAATGAGGGAATCAGGAGTAGATTAGTTTTGTCTTCCAGAAATATCAAAAAATATTAAGATAATAGAGAGAATAAAGTATTTATGTGAAAACCCCACCAGTGAGATTTGAGAATACCTAGGAAGGGCAAAGAAAAAGAAAAGGGGTAAATTAAAATAATATTTCTTGAAAAGAGACAAGATAGGTAAATTCAATTCAGAAAAGGGAGAAACAGGATTGGAAGGAGGAAGAGAAGGGGAAAGTACAATAAAATTACATTCAAGCAATTTTGTTTTGGCCTACATAACAGGAAAGTCGACTGAGGGTCTTTGGAAAGAGACCAGATCAGATTAGTGTAAAGCAAAATAAACCCCCTCATAGGTACATCATGTTGGTTTTATAAACATACGTATTTAAAATATATTCTACATATATACTTATATTCTCCATTAAGCCATATGATTTTATATATACACACATATAACAGATTTTAATGGAGAAGCATGAAATTTATAATTATATATATGCTTATAAATATTTATAACTTTGGTTATGTGAAATTGCTAAATTTGTCAATAAAATGGAAGAGAA
>JAJPUD010006864.1:96396-119807 GCA_023553655.1 Myrmecobius fasciatus | reverse complement strand
ATAAGGATTGCTACCCCTGCTTTTTTTTTTGTTCACCTGAAGCATAAAAGATTCTGCTCCAGCGCTTTACCTTCACTCTGTATGTATCTCTATGTTTTAGATGTGTTTCTTGTAAACAACATAATGTAGGATTTTGGCGTTTAATCCAGTCTACTATCCGCTTCTGTTTTATGGGAGAGTTCATCCCATTCACATTCACAGTTAAAATAACTATATCTGTATTTCCTGCCATTTTATTTACCCAGAGTTATGTTTTTCTCTTCCCTTTCCCCTTTCTCTCTCCCCCCTCCCCAGTATTTTGTTTTTGATGACCACCTCCCTCTAACAGTCCTCCCCCCTTTAGAACCCCTCCCTCGTTTTTACACCTTTCCCCTAATTTTTCCATTTTCCCTTCTATTAGTCTATCCCTTTCTTTTCCTCCTTTCCCTCCTACTTCCCTATAAGGAGGGGCAAGTTTTTCTTTGAAGCCAAATGTGTCTGATATACTCTTTTAGAGCCCAATCTAATGAGAGTAAGATTTACACAACATTCATCACCCTCCCTTCTTTCCCTCAATTATATTAGATTTTCTATGTCTCCATGAGATTTTACCTTATTTTACCTCCTTTTTTTACTTTATTTTACCTCCTTTCCCCCTTTTTTTCCAGTATGATAGCCCTTCCATCTCTTATTTCTTTTCCATTATTATCAAAGTAAAATCAAATTATACCCCCATTCTTTAAGGATACCCATAGTAGAAATATAGCTCTCAAGAGTTCTTTCCTTTTTACCTTTTTATGCTTCTCTTGAGTTCTGTGTTTGGAGGTCAGTTTTTTTGTTCAGATCTGGGCTTTTCATTAGAAATAGGTGAAATTCTCCTGTATCATTGAATGACCATCTTCTTCCCTGGAAGATGATGCTAATTCTAGCTGGATAACTTATTCTTGGCTGTAATCCAAGTTCTTTTGCCTTTTGGAATATCTGATTCCAGGCCCTTCGATCCTTTAATGTGGAAGCTGACACATCTTGTGTGATTCTAATTACAGTTCCTTGGTATTTGAATTGTTTCTTTCTAGCTGCTTGTAATATCTTCCTTGGTGCGATAGTCCTGAAATTTGGCCATGATATTCCTTGGGGTTTTAATTTTGGGGTCTATTTCAGGAGGTCATTGGTGAATTCTTTCAATGGCGATTTTGCCTTCTAATGCTAAAACATCAGAGCAGTTTTTTTTATGATTTCCTGGAAGATAGCATCTAGGTTCTTTTTTTTCATCGTGGCTTTCAGGGAGTCCAATAATCCTTAGATTGTCTTTCCTAGATCTGTTTTCCGAGTCACTTGTTTTTCCTAGGAGATATTTCATATTTTATTCTTTTTTTTCATTTTTTTGTTTTTGTTTGACTGATTCTTGAAGTCTTATTGAGTCATTCACTTCTATTTGTTAAATTTTAATTTTTAAAGTATTATTTCCTTTAGTTATTTTTTTAGCTCCTTTTGTAACTGGCCAATTGAATTTTTTTGTTCATTGAATTCTTTTTTCATTTTGCCAATTTAATTTTTCAGTGAATTGTTGTCTTTTTCCAATTCACCAATTTTGTTTTCCAGTGAGTTGGTGAGTTTTTCCATTTCACCATTTTTTTTCTTCAGTGAGTTGGTGTCTTTTTCCATTTCACCAATTTTGTTTTTCAGTTAATTGGTGTCTTTTTCATATCTTTTTTGCAGGGCGTTATATCCTTCTTACACTGATCTCAATTCATTTCCCCATTTTTCTTCTAACTCTCTTTTGAGATTCTTTATGCAATCTTCCAGGAAAGCCTTGTGAAATGGGGACCAGCTCATGTCTGCCTTTGTGGCTTCCTCTTAAGTTGTTTTCCCTTTAGGAACCTCAGAATCTGGGGTCTGCCCTTCTTTCTCTCCATAAAAGCTGTCTATGGTGAGAGCTCTCTTCTGTTTCTTACTCATTTTTTAGAGGTTGATATCTGATTGAAGCAGGGGACCCACAGCTGCTTCAATTTGCCCTGAGGCAGTTCACGTAATTGACTTCCGGTGTTGGGCAGGTCAGACCAGGTCCGCCTTCTCAGCTGCTCTCAATCCACCCTTTCCCAAAGGCAGATCTGCCAAAGCACCTGCCTGCAAGCAGAGCAAAGTGGCCTAGGAGTCTCCCACGGACTTCCTGGGTGCCTAAAATCCTCAGCTCCGTCCCAGCCCCGGTCTCCCACCCTGACTGCGCACTGCTGCCTGAGGGCCGCAAGTGGCCCGATCCCCTGCAAGTCTGAAACAGACCTGCTCTGGAGTTCTTCCGAGGTAATTTTAGCTGGAAATGTTTTGTACTCCAAGTGTTTGATGGAGCCCTCACTCCAGAACCAGTTCAGAGGCTTAATTTGTTCTGGGTCTGAGGGAAGATCAGAGGAGCTCACAGAGAGTGGTCTCTGCAGTCCACCATATTGGCTCCATCCCCTCTTTTTTGAATTCTGTTAAGAGAACTTTGTGAGTTGGAGGTCAGTTCACATCCCCCTTTGAGACTTCATCTGGAAGCTTTTGCCTTCATTGTCCTCAGTTTGAGTTCTGTTCTTCTATGTCTCCATAATACCTATGTATATGGTCAGAGTTCTGTTTCCTTTTTTGCTCACCTTTAAAGGTTGAGATCTGCTCCTAGGGCATAGGGGAGATTGTCCTGAGTGTCCCCTACAGGTGACAGAGGCTTCATGCTGTGCTAGGGCTAGTGCTGTTCCAGGCTTTCTCCCTGATTGGGTGTGCCTGGCCAAGTCCCTCCTTAACTAAGATTCTTCTATAGTTGTATTGGCAGTTTCACAGTTAGTCTGCTTATTCATTGGACCTCAGAATCAGGACAGAGTAGATAACGCTGCTGTATTTTTGAATAAGAGCCTCCCATTAAAATCCCTGCACAGTGCCTCCCCTATCCCACTCTTTGACCAATTGAGATAGATTTTCCTGAAGTCCTTCCAAGATATCTTCTGCTGGAAATCTGATACACTCCAAATATTTGTGGATTCTGTCACTCCAAAATACATTCAGAAGCTTAATCTAGTATTTATTCTGGGGGAAGCTAGAAAGATCTCAGGGAAAGTACTATCTACTTTCCACCATCTTGGCTTCCCCCTTCCCCTCTTCTCTGCTTTTCATTTCTTATAGAACAATAATATCCCATTACATTCTTATACCATATCTTATTCAGCCATTCCCCAATTGATGGGCATCTACTCAATTTCTAATTCCATGCCAGAACAAAGATTTGCTACAAATCTTTTAGCATATGTGGATCCTTTTCTCTCTTTTATGACCTCTTTTGGATATAGACCCAGTTTTGAAATTGCTGGATCAAAGGATATACACAGCGAAAAAGGGAGCAATTTATGATCAAATTTATGTCCTTTTGTCATAGTTCGAAATTTCTTTCCATTATGGTTGAATCATTTCACAATTTTACCACAATGCTTTTTCCTACATCTTCTTTAACATTTATCATTATCTTTTCTCGCCATCTTAGCCAATCTGAGAGATATGAAGTGGTACCTCAGAGTTGTTTTAATTTGCATTTCTCTGATCAGTAGTTTAGATTTAGAACATTTTTTTCATATGACTGTAAATGCTTTTTATTTTTTCATTTGGAAATTGCCTTTTTGCCAGTGGAAATGACTTGTATTCTTATAAATTTAACTCAGTTTTTTATATATTTTAGAAATGAGACCTTTTTCAGAAAAATTGGCTACAATTATTTCCCCCAGTTTTCTTCTTGCCTTCTAATCTTGACTGCATTGGTTTTATTTGTGCAAAAACTTTTTAATTTAATATAAGCAAAATTATCTAATTTGCATTTCATAATGTTCTCTAGTTCTTCTTTGGCCATAAATTCCTCCCTTCTCCATAGATCTGATAGGTGTATCATAACTTGCTCTACTAATATGCTTATAGTATCACCTTTTATGTATAAATCATGAACCTATATTATGATATTTTAAATAATATTAACATAATACTTATATAGCATTTCAAAGTTTGTAAAGTATTCCTGTTGTTTATAGTATGTACCTCTGAATGTTCAGATATACTTCATGTAATTTTTGTAGGATCACAAAATCTTTCTGAAGGAACTTCTGCTTCAGATTATAAAGATTTTTTCCCCTCCCTATAATTTCCTGAATTTCATAGGCATTATAAAAAATAAAGCAATATTGAGCTGTCTAAAGAGCATGGACCACAATTGGGAAAGCATGGAATCATTCTGATATCTTACTATGAAGAGGATCTTTCAAAATAGAGTCACTGTGCTTTCTGAAGAAGATACTTTCAAGAGATCCTAGAAGAATGTTGGAGGGTCCTTACTGGTGATTGGTCTCTAAGATATGCAATAAAGAATTTCTTTCTCTGAAATATAGATGAACATGAAAAAATCAACAAAGGAATAAAATAACATTACAGAAGCATCCAAACCAAAAGGATTGAGCTAAGGTGGAAACTTCTCTTTGTTACCCTACCTCTTTGTGAGAACTGTATGCTTGCTAGGGTCATGGCCTAGGGAAAGCTAGGTGCAGAAAATGGGGTGAGGCAATGTAAGTCTTGGATCACTACTGGTTATACTATTCAAGAGCTCTACCTCTATGCTTTAATTTTGATTCTACTTCAACAAACATAATTTATCTAAGTTGAAAAGAAATTAAAATTTCATTAGAATGGGACCTGAGTTATAAGAAATTGATGAATGATAATTTTAGTTATTCATGTCCCCAGAAAAAGATCTGAGAAAACCTGAGGTTAGTAACAACTGGTATTTCATGCATTGGCCAGGAGTGAGGTGGTATAGTTGGAGCTTTAAGAGATTCTTGTGTGCTCATACTGGAAACTATGCTTTAAGGGTTTTAACAGTTTCATCTTTGGTACTTCTGCTCTGCAACCATGTGAGTGTGATTATTTAATGCTTCTCCTGACCCATTTTTTCAGGAAGATTACAACCATACGCCTCTTTGCTTTACCAACCACTTTATTATTGAAGATGAAACCTTATTCCCTTTCAGTTTTTGAGCCAGGATCAAGTCAATTCTGCCATTTTTTTCCCTAGTAGATCTAGGTTAATATAAATTTGTGACTACAATGAAATTTTATTACTTGGTAAGATAAAATAAATATGAAGAACATAGAAAAGCATGGGAAGATGTATATGAACTAATGCAAAGAGAAGAAACCAGAATCAGCAAATTTTTGCAAGTATAAATTATTTTGTGTATGTGTGTGTGTATATATATGTGTGTGCGTGTGCATGTGTGCGTGCTGAGGCAATTAGGGTTAAATGACTTGTCCAGGGTCACACAGCTAGAAAGTATTAAGTGTCTGAGACCATATTTGAATTCAGGTCCTCCCGACTTCAGGGCTGGTGCTGTATTCATTATGCCATCTAACTGCCCCCTGTGAGTGTAAATGGAAAAAACAACAGTAATAACAACAACAACAACAACAAAAAAGAAAATGATTATTGTAAAATTAAAATGATCAAACTTGGGCCTAAATAAGAAATATAAGAATGAACCTTTTTTTCTCTTTTTGTAAAGGTGGGAGCATATAGGTGTGGAATAATGCATGTAATATTGGAATTGGCTGATCTGTTGTTTAGTTTCTTTAAGCTGTTTTTTTTCTCTTGTTAACTTTTTTGTAATAAAAGATGGCCTTCTAAGAATGAGAGGAAAATGTAGGAAATTAAAATTGCATAAAAATGAAATATACTTAAATAAAGAAAATAATAAAATAGTTGGAAATTTGCTTTTTTAATAGCAAGACAAGGGCTTAGTTGATCTGGGTTTGTTATAATAGTGCATGATAACTCAAGAACATTGTATTCTTTTCATTGAAATTCAGGATTTTATTGTTATTTTATCTAAAGGATCTAAATAATCTCTTTACTGCTAATTTTTATTTATTAATATGTAGGCATTTCAGTGTGTCATTTTAGGTAAAAGTGTTGTAAGGATACCAACAGATCATTTGGGGTGGTTTCAAGATGTTGTTACCTTATACCAAACACTGAATGTTTGTATGTCATAGAAAGATTACAAATAAAATGCTGTTTGCGATTAATATATATATATATATATATAATATTCAGGTTGTTACTAAAAAGTGACTTATGAAGTCAGTGAATTGTCAAAGCACTTTGTCAGAGAAATTTGGATGGTTTATGTCTAAATTAGCTGATGTGACAGCAAATATGTATACCTTTTTCAGCTTATTAATTGATATTACAAAGGGTATTCAAAATGTTATCATGGCATTGATGATCTAGAAACACACAGACATTACTTTAAATTTTCTTATATAATTTTGTTTTAATATTTGTATAACATGCATTACTGTTACTACATAGATAATTCTACCAAAAGATGTATACTTATTGATTAATAGACAAAAGATATTAATACTAATATATTTTCTTGACTTTTTTGAGAGATAAACTATAGGTGTTATACTAACAAAGCCACTGTTCTACCCATAAATTATCTAAATATGGTATAACCTGCCATTGGCATATTTTCTCCTGTGATTTATTAGAGATTTATACCTGTGAAATCAGTCACTCCTGCTCCTGGCACATATGATGACCATCGAACAGCTCTTGAGACCTTGAAAAAATTACCAGGACAAAAAAGCATCCCTTTTGGTCGAACTGCTGTTCGCTTCACACAGGATTCTAATATAGAGGACACACCAGGTTAGTGATTGATTCAGTTTTATATAACAATGTATTATTTACATGTGGATACCATATAAATTTAAAAGTTAGAATTTTAAAAAATGTAGCAAAAATTATGGAAATTATATTTCTCAAAAGCTTTGTTCTTTATGTTAAAATTAATAAAGATAACAGTAGTAATAGGTAGTATTTTTTTTAGTACTTTCAAGTTAGCAAAGCACTTTACAAATATTATATCATTTTATCCTCCCAACAACTCCAAGAGGTAGGTGATATTACTATACCCAGTTGTCAAATGAAGGATTACACAACAAAATAGTATCTGAGGTCAGATTTGAACTCAGTTCTTTATCACTGTAGGTCCAGCATTTTATCCCCTGTGCCATCCACCTGCCTTAAGTGGCTAAGAGTGAAAAAAAAGGGAACTCCTAAAATTTAACAACTTAGTGTTTTCATATATTTTTCAAGGGTTTTGCTCATTTTCTTCAGATATCTTATTGTGATATAAGTGAAAGCATTCATTCTTCATCTTTTCTGAATTGACATTCTGTTACTCAGCTAAATATTTTTATTTTCCCTGACTAGTTGTCTAATTTGTACTTTCAAGTAAAGATTTTGTTTATTAGAAGTAAGCTTTGAGGTTGACATCTGTCATATATATCTTTAAAATTTTTTTATTTGTGGCTTTTGTTTTTATATCATAGTTATTTCTAGAAATGGATAAATAACTCTTTTGCCCCATTTTTGTCTTGAACTTTCCTTTGTGAGAAACAAACAAATAAGCAATTGAACACCTAATGTATGACTCCATCTGATATTATATAAAACTATCTGCTCTAGAAGCTTTTTGACTCTACAAATATACACACATATTAATTGGATTTTGTTGTAGGTTAAGAATAGGTCAGTGTGATACCTTAAGTTCAACATTGGAATAAGATGAAGTGCTTATAGAAGATATGACAATTAACAAAAGGATATTTATGTAGCCCTAGTAGGGAAAGGATATTTAACAAAGATATTCATTGAGGATCCCACAGTGATTGATCTGAGCAGCTTCCCTTCCTTTGTGTTGCACATTATAATCTTCCAGTCAAATATCTGGGAACAGCTGATATTTTCCTGGGATTTTTTTGTATATAGTTGATCAGAAAATGATATCAATGGCCTAAACCTTAGTCTGGTGATCCAGTTTTATCCGAAGGAGAGTTTCAGTGCCTTTTAACTAAAAATTAATATAATCTACAGAGAATAAGGCCTTAGGATATTGCTTTTACTTATATCAATCCTTGATAGCGATTTTTTTCAAAAAATATTTAATAGCTTTTTATTTTCAAAATACATGCAAAAACAGTTTTCAACATTCACCCTTGCGAAACCTTGTGTTCTACATATTTCTTCCTTCCTTTTTCTCCCTTCCCTCAACAGCAAGTAATCCAATATAAGTTAAACATGTGCAGTTCTTCTAAACATATTTCCACATTTAACATGCTGTACAAGAAAAACCTGGAAAAAAAAGGAAAAAAATGAGAAAGAAAAAAGAAACAAGCAAGCAACAACAAAAGGTGAAAATATTATGTTCTAATCCACATTCAGTCCCCATGATTTTCTTTCTGGATGCAGATGACTCTTTTTTCAAGTCTGTTGGAATTGGAATTACCTCATTCTTGAAAAGAACCAAGTCCATCACAGTTGATCATCATTAATCTTGTTGCTGTTGTGTACAGTGTTCTCTTCTTTCTACTCACTTAACTTAACATCAGTTCATGTAAGTCTCTCCAGGTATTTCTGAAATAATCCTGATGATCATTTCTTACAGAGCAATAATATTCCATCACACTTATTCATATGCAATAACTTATTCAGCCATTCTCCAATTGATGGGCATCCATTCAGTTTCCAGGTTTTTTTTGCCACTACAAAAAGGGCTGCTAGAAACATTTTTGCACATATGGGTCCTTTTCTCTTTTTTATGATCTCTTTGGGATACAGGCCCAGTAGAGACACTGCTGAATCAAAGAGTATGCACAGTTTGATAGCCCTTTGGGCATAGTTCCAAAGTGGTTGGATCAGTTCACAACTCCACCAACAATGTATTAGTGTCCCAGTTTTCCCACATCCTCTTCAACATTTATCATTATCTTTTCCTGTCATCTTTGTCAATTTGAGAGTTGTATAGTAATATCTCAGAGTTGTCTAAATTTACATTTCTCTAATCAATAGTGATTTAGAGCATTTTTTCATATGAGTAGAAATGGCTTTAATTTCCTCATCTAAAAACTTTGTTATATCCTTTGACCATTTATCAGTTGGAGAATGGCTTTTATTCTTATAAATTTGAGTCAATTCTCTCTATATTTTAAAAATGAGGACTTTATCAAAGCCATTGAATGTAAAAATTTTTTCCATTATCTTCTTCCTTTCTAATTTTGGCTGCATTGGTTTTGTTTGTATAAAACCTATTCAATTCAATATAATCAAAATTATCCATTTTGCATTTCATAATGTTCTCTAGTTCTTCTTTGGCCATAAATTCTTCACTTCTTCACAGATCTGACAGGTAGGCTATTCCTTGTCCTCCTAATTTGCTTATGGTATCACCCTTTATGTTTAAATCATGAATCCATTTTGACCTTATATTGGTATAGGGTTTTAGATGTTGGTCAATGCCTTGATGGCAAGTTCTTAATGGTACATTCTGGAATGCCTCCTGCCATTAAAGTGACTGTAGGGCTAGAAGTGGGACAACCCTGAATTTGTAGGTGTAAGAAATGTGGCATAGGGAGAACTGGAATAAGTAAAACTAAACCTGGAGGTTAGCCATTAAAATAAAAAATAGCAAGCAATGGAATTCCCCTGATGGAATAAAATATGACAAAAAGAAGAATAGGCCAAATCTTAGATCTCATTGATATTTTCCATGTGGTGAGTGATTGCTGTTCACAGTGGGCCTCTGATATAAAGAATTAACCAACAGAAGGAGCTGGAGATGGACAGTGATTTCAGGGCTGCAGCAAAGATAAGGACACCCTCTGGACAGTCACCAGTCCTTAGCAGGGTCATTAGTAGTTCTCTTACATTTAACCATCCTGGTTCTTCAGTTGGTCTGCAAAATTTCCCTGTACTATTACTTGTTAAAGTGATTCTTAATAGTCTTAGTACCCCTTTCTACCTAGGAGCTCTTTAGGAATGGGAGGCGAGACAGGTATGTTAAAATCTAGCCCTTTAGAAACCTCTTATGAGGTATTTCCCTCTTTATGTAGGGGTTAGCTAGATGTTATTGCCTCCTCATTGCTCCGAGAAAGCCAGCCCCTCTCAGCGATGCGCCCCCTTGTTCTTCTAAGCCCTCCCCAGGAGTACTTGTTCAGTGACCACTAGGTATTGTACTGATAGTAGTGTGGGGGCCAATGAAGGCCAATTTTGGTAAGCAGAGGGCTACCCTCTGCCTGCCTATGTCACAGTCCACGCCCCTGCCCATTTTCCATGGTCTGACTCTTTGCTGCCCCAGGGGATATGGGGGCCGGACTCTTTTACTTCTCTCTCCTCTTCTGAAGGCTTTAGTGCTCCCTCCCATGCTAAGGGCTGGAAATGCCCTTCCATGCCTCAGACTGGGCAGTGCTACCCCTTGTATCAGCTTTGCACATTGCCTGGCTGTTGATAAGTTCAGAAATGTTCTTCCTTCTGTAAGTGGTCATCCTCTCAAATGTCACAAATATATCCAGCTGTTACTTAGCCTTGATGTGAGGTATCTAGAAGCTCCTCTTGTCTTGAACACTCAAAGCAGGTTAATCATGTCCAGTTCAGTATACTTACCTATATTTAGGGAAAGACATATGTTTTCCTCTATGTCAATATATGATGTGATTTATTCACCATTTGTAGGCAGTTCACATCTTTGCCAGGATTGAGTAACTTGAACTGCACAGAAACCCCTCACATACCTTTCAATGGCAGTAGTAGAGAGAAAAAGAGCTGCATTTCACAATTGAGATTCTCTCTTTAAAAACTTTTCTAAGTCCTATTGTAGGGGTGCAATTATCTATATCCCCAATTCTAGAAAGATCTTTGAGCTCCTAAGATCAAGATCAAGGACTTTCCTCTCAAGAACCTTTCCAGTCGCTTATACCAAAGAATCACCACAAAGTCCAAATTGTAATTTTTAGTTGTTCTAAAAAGCTAAACAAAAACTTCCCAGATAGTAAGTTGAGCATAGTTTTTTAATTCCACTGAATATATAATGGAAAAGAAGTGTAGGAGAAAGGTAGAATATAAGCACAGGATTATACAAATTTGGCAAAGGATAGTTTATTGCATTTTTCTTCCCAGTATTGTCCTTAAACGCATACATTGTATTTCTGTCTTGTTGCTGAATGGCTATCAACATTTTGTTCTCCAATTTCCTAGGAGTGATAGGATTCCTAATAAGGAACCCACATTGACAAAAAAAGCATCAGTAATCATTAATTACTCATCATTAATACTGAAGCCACTTAGAGCTCATTTTCCTCATGACCATTACCAGTTGTAGGCCCTGGCTAACTAGACCACCCTATTATCTTAAGTTATATATTGGAATAAAAGAAAGCTCTTATAGAAGATCTGAGAATTAATAAATGATTATTTACTTAGTCATAGTAGCAAGAAGGGTACAAAAATAATGTCAATAAGGATATTACTTCAGTGCTGCTTAGACTACCTCTTTTTTTGCCCATCAGGGTCTGCTGGTCCCAAGCATCAGGAAGCAGTGTCAATGACCTGAGCCTTGTCCTCTGAGCCTATCAAATTTTGAGGATGCTTTCAGTTCCTTTTAAGAAAAATTAGCTAAATCACCAAAGGACAAGGCAATAGGATACTGCTGTAGCCACAGATATATTTTTTTACTTCTACATTCCATTCTTAAGGAAACTATCTGTGATGGTGGTGAGGATCTAATAAAATTTATGCATTTCCATTGTAGTCCTTTTTGGATACCAGCTGAATAGAGCTATTTATCTTAATGATGTTCTACCATGTTTTGTAATACATTCCTAGAGGGGACAGAATGGGAAATCCATCTTTATATTTTTGTTTTTGTTGTTCAGTGGCTTTTCAGTTGTGTCTGACTCTATGGGACCCCATTTGGGGTTTTCTTGAAAAAATATTGAAATGGATGGCCATTTTCTTCTCTACTCATTTTACAATTGAGGGTTAAGTGACTTGGCTAGGGATATACAACTAGTACATATTTGAAGCTGAATTTAAACTCAGAAAGATGTGTCTTTTTGATTGCAGGCTGCTACTCTAGCCATTGTGCTACTTAGCTGCCATACTTATATATAGCTATGCCATAATTCAGATCTCAAGATAAATCAGAATCACATAATTTCTTCCTTTCTTCTTCCTGCTTTCTTTTTTCTTCTTCTCTTTGTTTCTCTTCTTTTTCCTTCTCTTTTAAAGAGGGATGGGGCTTTATATTAATGGCAGGAATGCTAGCTTAAGTCAACTGCTTAACCTTTCTATCAACTTTATACAACCTTTCTACTCAGCAATATTGTGGTACGTCCTTGAGGTTTATCAAAAGGTAATTACATGTCTATAAGAAACGGCCAGCAGGATGATTTCAGAAAGGCCTGGAGAGACTTGCATTAACTGATGCTGAGTGAAATCAGCAGAACCAGGAGATCATTATACACGGCAACAAGACTATATGATGATCAATTCTGATGGACATGGTTCTCTTCAACAATGAAATGTTTCAAACCAGTTCCAATTGTTCAGTGAAGAAGTCCATATACACCCAGAGAGAGGAATATGAAATGTGGACCACAACATAACATTTTCATGCTCTCTATTGATGTTTGCTTGCATTGGGTTTCCTTTCTCTGATTTTTTTTCTTGTAGATAGGATTTTTCTTGCACAAAAATGATAAATGTGGAAATATGTATATATATATTCGATTTGTCAAGTATTTTAACATGTAGTATACTTCCTGCCATCTAGGAGAGGGGTGGGGATTAGGGGGGAAAATTTGTAACGGAAAGCTTTGTAAGGGTCAATGTTGAAGGATTACCCATAGATATGTTTTGCAAATAAAAAGCTTTAATTAAAAAAAAGATAATTACATGGCAGAATGTTTGTTTTCACAGTCGTTATTAAAGGCTGAAGGACCTATGAGAAGAAATTCATGTATATATTCCCAGACTCAGAATTGATTTAATGTGAGCTGTGGACAGTGTGATGTATATTTTCTGCCCTTTGAGTTAGACAAGAAGTAAAATAAAGGTGCTTCCTCTAAATCATCTGAAATGAGAGCTTGGAAATCCTCTATGGAGAGATTTGAGGAGAGTATCTCATAACCAGTTGCCTGAAGAATCTTTTTACATAGGGTTTTTTATTTTTGTTTATTTTTTTATTGAAGCTTTTTATTTACAAAACATATGCATGGGTAATTTTTCAACATTGACTCTTGCAAAACCTTCTGTTCCAAATTTTCCCCTTCTTCCCCTCCCCTAGATGGTAGGTAGTCCAGTACATGTTAAATATGTTAAAATATATGTTAAATCCAATATATGTATGCATATTTACACAGTTATCTTGCTGCACAAGAAAAATCTGATCAAGGGGCAGCTAGATGACGCAATGGATAGAGCACCAGCCCTGAAGTCAGGAGGATCTGAGTTCAAATCTGCTCTCAGACACTTAACACTTCCTAGCTGTGTGACCCTGGGCAAGTCACTTAACCTCAATTGCTTTCTTCATCACTGAACATTTGGAACTGGTTTGAAACATTTCATTGTTGAAGAGAGCCATGTCCATCATAATTGATCATCATATACTATTGTTGCTGCATATAATGATCTCCTGGTTCTGCTTGTTTCACTCAGCATTAGTTCATGCAAGTCTCTCCAGACCTCTCTGAAATAATCCTGCTGGTTGTTTCTTACAGAACAATAATATTCCATGACATTCATATACCATAATTTATTCAGCCATTCTCTAATTGAAGGGCATCCATTCAGTTTCCAGTTTCTAGCCACTACAAAAAGGGCTGCCACAAACATTCTTGCACATGTGGGGCCCTTTCCTTCCTTTATGATTTCTTTGGGATATAAGGCCAATAGAAATGCTGCTGGGTCAAAGGGTATGCACAGTTTGATAACTTTTTGAGCATAGCTCCAAATTGCTCTCCAGAATGGCTGGATCCATTCACAGTTCCACCAACAATGTATCAGTGTCCCAGTTTTCCCACATCCCCTCCAACATTCGTCATTATCTTTTCCTGTCATTTTAGCCAATCTGACAGGTGTGTAGTGGTACCTCAGGGTTGTCTTAATTTGCATTTCTCTGATCAATAGTGATTTGGAGCAACTTTTCATATGACTACAAATGGTTTTAATTTCATCATCTGAAAATTGTCTGTTCATATCCTTTGACCATTTATCGATTGGAGAATGGCTTGAATTTTTATAAATATGAGAGAATTCTCTATATATTTTAGAGATGAGACCTTTATCAGAACCCTTAAATGTAAAGATGATTTCCCAAAATAAAGATTGGCATAATTAAAGTAAAAACATCAATCATATTATACAAATGAGGTACAGAAGAATAGACACAGAGGCTTTAGTGGGGGGAGGAGAGCTCATAGTTTTGAAAAACTACTCACTGGGAATGGGTTCAATAGGTAACACTACATATATTCCATGAAGGGTATAGCACCCTTCAAAATCTATAAAGAAATAAGAGGGAGAGGGATGAGCAGATGGGGAACCAAAGGGTCAGGAAGAAGACAAAGGAGGGATCTCTACATGAAGGGAGGTTAAGTAATAGCACAGTAAGTTAAGGAAAAGAATTTAATTAAAGACTTTTTTATGTAGGATGGGTGTGGTTATAATTGTGTATATGTATCTATATATCTACATATATATATACACAAATACATCTTTTCTTCAATGTAGCTTGCTTGGGAGTGGGGGGAGGGAATGAAAGGGGGAAAAGAATAAAGTAAATAAGGTAAACAGAAGAGAACCAAAGAACAATTTGCAAGAAAGTAAAGGAAAAAAAAACTTTTTAAGAAAAGTAAAAAAAAATTATATTCATGAATGAATATAATTTCTTCTATTATTACATATATATACTTTCTTGATCTGATAAATTGTTGGACATAAATTTATTCCATCTAATCCTTATCCCATACACATTCTCTAATAAAACACACACACACACACACACACACACACACACACACACACCCCAATTTTATAGTATCCAGAGCCATCCTAAGAGAAAACGCTTATCTAAAATTTTGAGAGGTCTCTAATACTTCTCTTTCTATATCTTGCAACTAGCTGTGGTCTGTGAACACTTAGAAAGAGTGGCAGTAATCATTATAGAATCAGTTTACTTCCATTAGAACAAATTGTTTAGTATGGCACATTGAAAAGAATCAGACCTAGGTTTCAGTCCTTGCTCTGACATAGTTTTCTCAACTGGAAAATGGGAATAATAAAACTTCTATTACCTATCTTCAAGTATTGTTGAGAAGTATTTTAAAATCAATAAAAAGTAATATAAATGTAAGACTTTGTTGTTATAGGATTATTGACATTTGCAAATCAAACAATTGCCATAGGTTATATTATATTTCAAAAAGACATTTTTAAAATTTTTGAATCCTTGGGGAAGATATTAATTGAATGTTCTAGCAGGTAGGTTATTTAGAATCTGGATGAATAACTGCAATCAAATAAAGAGTCAAACTGCAGTAATTCCTCTTGTGTAATACCACAGATCTCTGAGGTTTATGATCTGGATGAAGACACAGATTTCAGGCTTTTGAAGTATGCAAATAATGCCTCATTAGCCTCATTTGATGATGGGATCAAGCTCCAGAAAGATCCTGACAAACTGGAATGTAGGACTAAAATCTCAGAGATTGCATGAAATAAAAAAAAATAACAAGGCCTATACTTGGATTAAAAGAAAATCAATGACACAGGTACAAGATGAGAAAGATGGAAGGAGAGAGAGAGACAGGCTTCTAGTCACACTGAGACTGATGAATCTCTTGAATTTGGCAGCTATGAGTAGCAATAGGGAGGGGAGTAGGGAGGTTGCCTAGGAAGGGACAAATGGAGAAGCAAAGCCAAACAAAGCTCTCAAGCTACTCAACAGTGTGACTGAGCTTGAGTGGCCCCTAGGAGAAAGTGACAGCCAGTCTCAAATAAGCAAATAAATAATAAGATAGGATAATATGATATAAGGCAGTCT
This sequence comes from Myrmecobius fasciatus, assembly GCA_023553655.1. Taxonomy (NCBI): domain Eukaryota; kingdom Metazoa; phylum Chordata; class Mammalia; order Dasyuromorphia; family Myrmecobiidae; genus Myrmecobius; species Myrmecobius fasciatus. The sequence goes on along the minus strand of JAJPUD010006864.1, from coordinate 103,881 downwards.
CATCTTTGCCAGAAACACTATTGGACTGAGATAATATATTGGCTACTTTTGCTGAATTGCTCACTTTCTCTTTTTTTCTTTTTTATTCTTTTGTTTTTAAAAAAGTTATTTTTAGAAGGGGAAGATAATGGGATACATTTAGAAATGAAAGTGATATAAAAAAGATCAATAAAGAGATATTAGTGTAAGCTATCATGGGGTGGAGGATTGGTGCTTCAAGCCTCCTTTCAGCTCTCACTTCTGACTAGGAACCCCAAACCAAGAGCTCCATCCTCCTGCCAGTGCTCACAGTCAGCAGTGCCCCTGTCCCACTGCTTCTACACTCATCAGGTGTTGGGCCCTTCTCCCCAGGGCTACAGAGCTGAACATTTCCAATTGGCAAAGGTTCCCTCAGTCTTCCTGGACTTGAATCCTGACTCCATAAATAGTCTAGGAGGTGAAAGTTTCAGTGGTTCTTGTTGAGGCTTCAGCCTCACCCAGGTAGCCCAGAGGGGTTTGCACTTCAGACAGGTTAATCCCCAACCTTGTATAAGGGGGACCCCAGTTTTACCCAAAGTTTTCTTAATTTTTCACAAGTCTGTGTTCTCCCTGAGGCATAAATTTGTTCTATTTGTGGAAGAAATTAGAATAGCTTGAAATTTACCAATCTACTCCACCATCTTTCCAGAATCCTCCCTTAATTTGCATTTCTTCAATCAATTATGATTCAGAGCATTTTTATATAACTATAGATAGCTTTGATTACTTCACCTGAAAACTGATTGTTCATTTATTTTGACCATTTTTTAACTGGAGAATAGCTTTTATTTTTATAAATTTGATTCAGTTCTTTATTTGAGGCCTGTGTCAGAGAAATTTGCTGCAAAGATTCTTTTACACTTATAATTCTTTACTGCATTTACCTTCACCCTATTTTTTCCTGTTTATTCTACTCTCTTTTTCCTTTTAAACCCTGTCCCTCATCAAAAATGTTTTGTTTCTGACTAATACCTCCTTTAGTCTGCCAGCTCTTCTATTTAGTACCACCTTCATATATTCCCTTTCCTTTCTACTTTCCTGTAGAATAGTATAGCTTTCTATAGCTAATTGAATGTATATGATATTCGTTCTTTAAATTAATTATAAGAGTAAGGTTCAGGTTATTTCATCACCTCCCCATCTTCCCTTTTACCAGAAAAGTGCTTTCATCCTTCTTTTATGTCAGATAACTTATCCTATTTAACCTCTCCTTTTCCTCTTCTCCCAATGCATTCTTTTTTCTTATCTCTTACTTTTATTTTTGATATCAATCCCATCATATTAAACTCAAAATCATATCCTTTGTCTATATATACTTTTTCCAACTGCCCTTACAAATGAGAAAATTTCTAAGAGTTACAAGTATAATTTTCCCAAGTAGAAATGTAAATAGTTTAATCTTATGATTTCCTTTTCTTGTTTACCTCTTTATTCTTTTCTTGAATCTTGTATTTGAAAGCCAAATTTTATATTAAGCTCTGGTCTTTTCATGAGTAATGCTATTTCATTGAATGTCCATTTTTTCTCCTGAAGGACTACACTTAGTTTTGTTGTGTGTTTCAACACATCTCCTTGCTGATTACACCACTTTAGGACTTGTCTTGTGGTGCTATTTTATAATTGACTGGAGGTGAACATAGGAGAATGACAGCAATTCACTGCTTACTCTACCATTTTGGCTCGTTGGAGTTTCATCATCATTCTAAATTTATGATTGGTCATTGCAGTGTTCAGTTTTTTATATTTATTTTCCTTTACAACCTTGGGTGGACTGTATAAATTGTTTTCCTGATTATATTCACTTTATTTTAAACTAGTGTACTGTAGTCTTCACTGATTTTTTTCTGAATCTGTCATTTTCACCATTTCTTATGAAATAAAATTCTATGTTATTATATAGAGTATTTTATCATTTATTCAACTATTCAGATTTTTTATTATAGCAAAAAGTGTTGCTATAAATATTTTTGTTCACAGGCATCACTTTCCTATTTTTAAAAATTACTTATGGATAGGTGTTATGACTGGTCAAAGGATATACAAAATTTAAGGACTTGTGACTTTTTTTACATCAGTTTTTTTTCCAGAATGGTTGAACTACGTAACAGTTCTACTAGCAATATATTTCTATGCATAACTTTCCACAGCATCTTCAGTGTCATGTTCCTCTTTTGTCATCTTTGCCAATTTGTTGGTCCATGAAGCACGATATCAGCATTTTTTAAATTTGAATTTCTTTTGTTATTAATCTTTTAAAACATTTTGTCATAGCTTTGTTGATACTTTTACTTCCAGATTTTGCAAACTACCTTGCTTACCTATTATGCTTTTATTCTTATTTTTGCCTCAATTCTCAATATCAGATCTTTATTAAAAAAGTTTGCTAAGGAGATTCCCGCTCCCCCAATTACATCTCACTTAGCAAAATGACAGTTTTGATAAAAAATAATCTGAGGCAAGTAAATTATATGACTTTACCAAAATCCCACAGCTATTAAGTATCTGAGGCTGGATTTGAACTCAGGTCTTCTCAACTTTAGGCTCAGCACTCAATTGGAAGTTCTCTATTTTATGAGAGGATCATTTTAATCTTGTAATATTATACCCAGTTTTGTTGGATAAGTTATTCTTGGCTGTAAATCTTTCTTTGCCTTCTGGTATATTATATTCCAAGCTTTCTATTCTTTATAGCAGTAGCTGTTATATACTTAATCCTTACTGTGGTTCCTTGGTACTTGAATTCTTTTGGGTGCTTGTATTATTTTTTCCCTTGACATGGAAACTCAAGGTTTTGTCTAGAATATTCCTGAGAATTTTCATTTGTTTTTTTTTAAGGAAGTGCATTTTTTTTTTCTATTTTACTTTGCTCTCTGGTTCTAAAAGGTCTAAGAAATTTCCTTTTAGGATTGGTGTGCATTTCTCTATTGGGTTATGCAATAGTAATAGATAGTTTTCACAAGTCAGATCCCAGCAAGTAGCAAAAGGGGAATAGTAGAATTCTGAGAGTTCTTTGCCATCTCACCCAGGAAATTCAACAACTGCCTATCAGGTTCTGATTTCCATTGCTTTTGGAAGGGAAGGACTCTGTCTCAACTCCCAAAGTTCACCATAACTGCTGCTTCTTATGGGCCTTATGGATTTCCAATCCATGTGGGAATCTATCTCTCTCACATGGGAGAGATAGGTCACCTCTCTCTCTCCTTTTCTATTGCCTGGTTTTTTTCCTTTTTTCCTCTTAGTTTGACTCTTAACAACTGGAAGACAATGAAACTAATTTTTTTGTACCTCACTAATCAAATGTGCTGATTCATCTTTCTAGGGACCATTTGTATCCTGAAGGGTGAAACCAAAAACAAGTACAGTAGCAACTATGATTGTTTTGTGTGAATTAGAGATTGTTGGAGATGGTGCTCAAACAGGGTTGACAGCAAGGTTGAATCTATGCTCCTGAAGTAACTGGAGCTAGTCTTTTAACTTTCCTTTTTGTCCTCACCCTCTCCATCTCACTTCACATTCTTTTCTGAATCTTTGCCCCCAAACCCATTATACTGGGTCATAGGTTTACTGAGGTGCTTCTTTACGGGAACAGGAAGTCATTTAGCTTCTCTGCTGCCTGAAATATAAGGAACCAGTTTAGGTGGGAATCTGGGAGAAAATATTATATCTGTGGTTATACCTATACCTTCTGCTTATGGGGAGTACTTTCTTACATTCCTGTCCTGGCATGAATGATTGCTATGGTAATTGGAGTGAGGACATTGAGGAGATGGAGTGAGCCACACTGATTCCATCTTGTCACTTAATTTTGGAGCTAACTCAGTTTTCTTTCTATTCAGTTATGGGTCTAGTGCAATTTTTGTCTTGAGAAATCTTTATTCAATTATGGTAATTGGAAGAAAACCTTATCTTTTGAACATCCTGCATGGCTAGGCAGCTGGACCACCTCTATCTGCTGCTTAGAGACTCTGAATTAGGTTCTACTGACCAGAAACCTGATCAGATATGAAGACTGATAAGTTTTCTCACAATTATGCATCTCAAACAACCCATGTGTCTTATTTGAAAACTTACCCCATATTGATCTATCAGTTATTGTTTATGTGTTCCTTTGATTGAATACTGACATTTGTATTCACTGACATTTGTGGGGTATGGGATACTTCTTTGGATTTCAGAGAATTGTATCTGTTTACTTTCCCTCTCCGTACTTTTAACCTCCCTAATCTTTCATCCAATTAGAAATAAGATCACCTAGTTTTGTATCCTAGTTAATTGTTTTCTTTTAAGTCATCAGTCTTATTTGATTAATTATTTTTAACATAAAAATTTGTTTACCCTGGTATTTGGTGTCTGCATTAAGCTGAGGAGATCTGGTTCCAATTTGTTATGCAATTGTCATTCATTGCTTAATAAATCAATATGTTCAGAAGCTCAGAACTTTGTTTTCTCAGATATTTTATCTGTTAGAGGAGGCAGGGGAAAGTAGCATTTTATATCCTTTGGGAGTAAAAATTGTGTTCTTTAATTTTTTGTGATTAAAGTTTTATTGTATTTTATATTCACAAGTGCCTCACTGCATTTTAACTCTTGAGCTTGAATCCCTAAAATTGCCTAGTTCAGGCCTGGCCTGGAATACAAAGGATGTATTTCTAGCCAAGAACATAAGGAAAAGAAGATATCAAAAGAAATGGCTACATGATAAAATGGAATTAACATTGTATTAAAATATCCAAGGCCTAATTATAGTGCCATTTTTCAGCCTTGTGATTTTTGGAGAATTACTTAACCTCTCTGTTTCTGTTTCTTCATTTGTAAATAACTTAAGTATCTGCATTACATACCTGTTGTGTGGGGTACAGAGACCCTAACCAAAATTGACTACTTAAAGACTTCTCAAAGTAAAGGTAAAAATATTATTAGAATCTCGAGAGAAGTGGGCAGTCCCCGCTCCTGGACAGTCCTTACTCCTGGACAGTCAAAAATGAGGAGTGCCAGAATAGCAACAGAAAGCATAGTTTAAATAGACAAGCACTGTCTAATCCCCTTCCCCCAAACCCCCCTATGCATAGCTTTTGTCTCGATCGGCTCTTGTAGTTACTTTTCCTTTGCATGGTAGATGAATGATTATGGGTTGGCTAAGAATGAAGTAATGCAAGCAAAACTTTCATTTTTTTTCTAAAGTTACATGATTTCTAAGAAATTGAAACGGAGGCCTAAGGCTTCACATACTTGAGCATATAGTCTCTGAGAAACCACATTACTTGTCCTCACACACACATACTGTCATAAGGTTCAAGTGAGAAAATGAACATAAAACACTTTGTAAATAGTAAAATGTTATATAACTATTTTAGAACATATTATTTGAACTTTACTGGGCCATTCCTGATTTGTTTTAGGGATGACATAAATAATGGTATATTTATTTTCTTGTCTGATATGAGTGAGCCTCTTAGCTCAAAGATAAATGGCGTGATATACCATAAAGGTCTTTTATCCCTATTTTCCTTAGTAATATAGCACTGCAACTTTTAAATTGATCAAGTTTTTTAAATCTAGTTCTTCATAATCAGGAACAAGGTACGAAAGAAAACATCACTGTTATTTGATAAATAAAAAATATGCCATAGTTACATGGTAAAAGTTAAATGGAAGCTTTAGCCACAATTCATTGCATTTGAGGAAATGTTGAATTTATTGATTAAATTACTCAAATTATCCTAAATTTGATGGGTAATTGACATTGAATTTTCATTTTGATAGCATTAACTTTGGGTGGTAGCTATTCTCTGGACCATGGAGAAGAGTACAAAGGAAAGTGGCCTGGGTGGCCCCCTTAAATGGGTGTTCTGGGAGGAGTTGTCTGATCAGAGGAAGGAGTTCCTTGGGATGCAGGGGATTTTTGAAATTTAAATTCCAGGATTACAAAGATATTTCACAAAGCAGCTTATTTCTGACTAACTCATAATTACATATGGAAATGATTACTGTAATTGAAAAGGCATGTGTAGCTGCGTGTGCTTGAAAGATATGCAGTATTTCTAGTTGAATAAGTTATCATTTATTTAAATATATCCTCAGATTTTTCCCCCAATAAACTTTTCATATCAATTATTCATTTCTAAAACAGCAATTAAAACATGTTATAGCTTAAAAATTTGTAATGTCTTTTTAGGTCCTGGGTGTTATGATATTTCAAAAAAAAGTACTTCATTTGATCCTGAGAAAAGTTCTTATGTGGAGGGAATAAAGAAAAGTGCATTTGGATCTTCTACTCCTCGAACATTCCAATCTATTAGAGAACAATATAGACTTCCGGGGCCAGTTGATTATCAGGTAATCTGAGCCTACTATTGTTTAAAAGAGAACAATGGTATTTTGGAATCCATTGGTATATCAAGTTGTTACTTTACAATTTTTTTTTTTATTTTAAGACTCCTTGGGGCATAGAACAATGTTTTAGAAATATATTTACAAATAAAATGCAAAGCAATTGTTATTTTATATCAGGCTTGTCTGGTGGTTCAGGCTTAGAACTAGAATGAATTGACACACTCAATCTTTGTTGTTCAGTCATTTTTCAGTCTTATACAACTCTTTTTAATCCCTTTTGGCAGTACTTTGGCAAAGATACTGGAGTGGTTTGTCATTTACTTCTCCAGCTCATTTTACAGATGAGGAAATGGGCAAACAGGTTAAGTGACTTAACCCCATGTCACACAGCTAGAAAGTGTTTTGAGGCCCAATTTGAACTCAGGAAGATTTGTCTTCCTAACTCAAGAAATATTATCCACTGAACCATTTAGCTGCAACTCACAGTCTAGCCAACAATTACATAAATAAATTTACTTAATGATAGCTTGGGAAATATATTCAGTAAAGATATAGCACTATTAAAGATATTCAGTAGGGATATAGGCCATGTTTAGATTGGTGTACTTCATCTTTGTTTCCATAAATGAATGTTTATGATCAGCAGTGAGGAGAAAATGACCATTCATGGAAAAGCCCTTTGACATCTTAGATGACTAGGAGTCCACAGCAGAGTTCAAATTTTAGTCCTTGTTGAAACAATCAAAACATACAGATGGCTTCTATATAACTATAACTATACATATATATATCACTATGTCAATTTGCATAAAATTTCTTAAAGTGAAAAATAAAAGTGCATATCCTATCAACACATCAAAAGTTAAAGATTGTTCAAGAATTCCCTGGATCACAACACCCACATGAAAATAATAGTTTCAATAGAAATATTGCAAAGATAAGTTATTTTTATACTTCAGGAGATATATATTAACACCCAACTTCTAACTGAACATCATATAAATTATTCTAGCTGATTGTCTAGATTTGTGATTTTTCACATAACAAAGCTTCAAAAGAGATTAATTTTTCTGTTTTCGAATTATAAAGGATATTAGGATAAAAATATCAATGAAAGCATTCTCAGTCTTAATA
>JAJPUD010006864.1:67474-96386 GCA_023553655.1 Myrmecobius fasciatus | reverse complement strand
ATAGAGGTGATTTTAAATGTAAGCCATTTGAAGGGTGAATTACTTTATATTGTTAAAAACAGAATGAATGTGGAAGATGTAACTACATTTTTACTATATATTAATAATACACAAGACTTAATATATGATTCTGAAATATGAGTAATGAGAATAATAATGGTAAAATAATTTTTGAAAGGGTATAGGAAGCTTATCTACTTAGAACTCAGTTGCTATTTAAAAATTCTAATAATGAATTATGAATTTTTGTATTTAGTTAATAGTTATGACTAGACTGCATGATAAATCATTCAAGTTATGTTAAATCAAGAGAATCTAGATTCCAACTACAAGGATATGTGACCTGTTGGATTTCCAATGATTGGCAGATATAGAGGAGTAAGATTGAGACAATGACATTTTCTGGCTGTTATCCCCATCCTTTGACATGTATATGAATATTAAATTAGATGTTCAGGGACAGCATACAAATTAGTTTGAATTAAGGCAAATGATGAGAATAGATTACGCTATATCAAAAACACATACATAATGTTCAGTTTATGCAGTGATGCTTCAGTATTTCCAATGTCCATGAACCCTATTTTTCAATACTATATCAATGATATCGTTAAATTAAATTATGAGCATCTAAGAGCATCTAGTTTAGTGAAATTTTCACTTAAAGAGAATCAGCTTATCAAAGTAATTTGAACAATCCTTTTCTAACTTTGTAACATCATCTATTTGCCAAAATTGAAAAATGGTAATTCAACAAAGACAAGTTGAATGAATGAATTTGTTATCTCAATATGGAAGGTGTAGATCTACATTTTTAAAATCTTAAGTGCTATTCCACTCCATGTTGTCAAGGCTAATTCTAAGAATTTCTTTTGGTTTGTGCCATTAATCCCTCATTTTTCTAGTCTGATGACTTAAGAAAAATCACTTCTTATTACTCAAACCTTAGTGATCATTTGAGGAATTAAAATGTTGATTGGTATCTGTACCCATTCTTTCATATCCTGATCCCACAGAAAAAAAAATCAGTATATAAACCAACTAGCTTTACCATTCCTTTAATTCCTGAATATTTATCTCAGAGAAATAAAATTACATAGTCTGACAAAAGGAACTATTAGTTATCAAGAGACTCTATAATGTGGTGCAGTGGAAAATAGTGAATTTGGAGTCAGTAGATTCCAGTCTCATCTCAAATTGGATGTTTTGTAGCCATGTCTCTTTCAAAATATCTAAAAACTCATTATTCTTTCTCCCATACTTTGCTGTTTTTAGAATCTTCCTGTTACATTTCAGGAGATCACTATCCTTCCATTTACTCAGAATTCCAACATTGGTGTCATATTTGACTTTCCTATCTTTCTTATTCCAGGTATCAAATTAGTTACCTAATATTATAATTCCTTTTTTCTGCAACTTCTCACATATGCCCTCTTTTCTCCCCTTATTTCACTACCACCATATTTCAGGTCCTTATCACCTTGTGACTGGCCTATTATAGTAGTCTTCTATTTAATTTCCTAATGTAAAATCTCTCCTCTAATTTGTGTTCCACTTAGCTGCCAAAATGATTTTCCTAAAGTCTGTATCTGATCACATCACCCCCATATTCATATTCAGTAAATTCCAGGGGTCCCTCATTATCTCCAGGACCAAATAGAAAGTCCTTTGATACGTGAAAAACTTCATAATTGTCCCCTTTTTACACCCTTCCATGCTGTCTTTGATTCAGCTATATCACACTGCTCAGTGTTCCTTAAAGTTGATACTCATCTCCTGATTGCATGACTTTACACTGACTATTCCCTATTTCTGAAATGCATTAGCTCCAAATCATAATTATGCTACTCTGACATGATTATCTTCATCTTCTTCCCATCTTAACCTTGAACTCTTTTCCTGCAACTACTCTACATTCTGATAGGTGACTTTTCTGTCATATGTTGCTCAGAACTAGGCCCCCATTAATGTTCTCGACATTAGCACCAAACTATCACGTCATCCAAACCCTTTTTCCTCTTTCTTCTATGTGTTGTATTCTGTTAGAATGTAAATTCCTTGAGAGCAGAGATTGTTGTTACTGAAAGGTAAATGCTTACCTTTGAATCTTCAGATTGATCAATCCATCCATCTAATTATCTTAGAATTCTTGGCTGCCTTTAATTCTCAAATTGAGGGCCAACTCCTCCAAGGGGCATTTCCCAGGCTAGTGTCATACCTTCTTAGATTACCTTCCATCTATTCTGTAGTAATCCTGTATGTTCTGATTTACACATATCATTTGCCTTATTAGAATGTAAGCTCCTTGAGGGAAGGGATGACACTTATTTTTAGTTACTATCCCTGCACTTAACATAGTGTTTAGCATATGGTAAATGCTTAATAAATACTAGTTGATTGGTTGACTGAAATAACTAAAAAACTGCATAAAAGAATAGGGATACAATTTTTTTGATAGGATACAGCACTGAATTGATCTAAGTAAAATGAAATTTAAGAAGAAATGTCTGTAAATCTAAGTTAGATTTGGGAAAATATTATTAGGCTATGCTTTACATGAAAAAAACCTGGGGTTTTAGTGGATTGCAATTTCAAGATGAATCAATAGCATAGTATGACTGCCAAGAAAGCTAACAATGACCTTAATCTACACTGGAGGATATTCAGTGTTCTAAACATCAAAACAGTTGGTAGTCCTGCTGTGTGCTACCCTAGCCAGACTACATGTGGTGTATTGTGTTTAATTCTGGATAGCCTATTTCAAGAAGGACATTGATATGCCAGAGAATATTCTGAGAAGGAGCATGAAGGACTTTTTAATTTAAGACATAGTGATATTTCTTGAGGAACTTGAGATATTTATTTTTTTTATTAAAGCTTTTTATTTGTATAACATATGTATGGGTAGTTCCCCAGCATTGATCTTTACAAAGCTTTCCATTAAAAATTTTACCCCCAGTCCCCTCCCCTCCTCTAGATGGCAGGAAGTCCACTACATGTTAATAATGTTGAAATACTTGACAAGTTGTGCAAGAAAAATCCTATCTACAAGAAAAAATAAAGAAAATTAGAGAAAGGAAACACAATGCAAGCAAACTTCAATAGAGAGCATGAAAATGTTATGTTGTGGTCCATATTTCATATCGCTCTCTCTGGATGTCTATGGTTTTCTTCAGTGAACAATTGGAACTGGTTTGAGACAGTTCTTTGTTGCAGGGAGCCATGTCCATCAGAATTGATTATCATGTAATATTGTTGTTGCTGTGTATAATGATCTCCTGCTTCTGCTCGTTTCACTCAGCATCAGTTCATGTAAGTCCCTCCAGGCCTCTCTGAAATTGTCCAGCTGGTCGTTTCTTACAGAGAGATATTTATTTTTAAAAATAGTATTTTATTTGAGTTATTGTTTGAGGAACTAGAAATATTTATTTATTTAAAAATAGTATTTTATTTTTTACTCCAGTTACATGTCAAGAAAATTTTTGGCATTCATTTTTTTTAGAATTGTCATTTTTATTATGTTGGCTTAGCTTACACATGAGCAAGTAATATTTGTACAGTTGTTTAGATCTGACTTTATTTGTGTAACATTTATCTTTTTTCCCTTTAAAAAATAAAAAAAGTTTAACATAATTATCTAGTTTTATGTAAATTTTATTTAATTTGTTTTTAAAACTTTGAGTTCTAGTTTCTTTCTCTTCCTTCCTCCCTACTCCATCCCCATTGAGAAGACACATGTAAAATTATAACATTCATTTTTATAAGATTTTGAGTTATAAATATTTTTCCCTCTCTATTTGCCTTCCCTTCTTCTGAAAATGGTAAACAATTTGATATAGTTTGTATATATGCTATCATGTAAAACATTTCCATATTCGTCACAATTGTGAAAGAAGACACAAATAAAAAGGGAAAACATCAGGAGGAATAATAAAGTAAGTGCAAAAAAATATGCCTTGATTTGCATTTAGAGTTCATCAGTTCTTTATGTGGGTATGGATGGTATTTTCTTTTGTGAGTCCTTTGTAATTGTCTTGGATTTTTGAGTTGCTGAGAAGAGCTGTCATTCATAGTTTATCATCACAGATTGTTCTTAGTTCTGCTTATTTCAATTTGCATCAGGTCTTAGAAACATTTAATCTATAGAAGAGAAGTCTTTATAGGATAGAAAAATTGTCTTCAAATATTTAAAAGGTTGTAATGTTAAATAATGACTAGCTTTTTAAAGCAGTTTAAGGTTTGAAAAGTGCTTTACAAGGATTATCTCATTTGACTCTTACAACAAACCAGGTAGCCATGGTTATTTTCATTTTACAGATGAGGAAACTCATCTTAGAAGAGTTAAGTGACTTGCAGTCTGGTCACACAGCTTTAAGTTTCTGCTGGATTTCCTAATTTTAAGTTGAACACTTTGAAATACTTGACTTAGTTGCTTCTTATATTAGAGATAGATTGGATTTAACCTTATTTTTACTGAGAGGATAGATGTAGGACTAATGATTGGAGAAAAGTGGCAAAATTAAGGCTAATGTAAAGAAAATTTTCCTTGTAAGATGCATCTAAAAGTGGAATGAACTGCCTTAGGAAGTAGTGACTTCCTTTATACTGTATTTCTTCAAACCAAGGCTGTATAAACACTTGTTGAGTGATCCATGGTAGGATTCATTTTTTGGGGGTAGGGGTTATGGGTTGGCTAGTTGGTCAGTAAGGTTTTTTTTCCTACTAGCTCTGAAATTCATGACTGTTAAATACTTTAGATATCTTTTAGTGAGGATGAAATTAGAATTTACATACCTTTCTGACCACATCAAGAAATAGAGCAATGCAACTAAGGGTAGAATTTGGAAAGCATAACTCATCTCAGTTACACAGTATCAGAGTTAATTGCCTATTTCTCCTTTCCTGTTCATTGACTGTGAATGTTTCACCTGTTGCTCATTCAGGAGCTGACTGCTATGTGGTTAATGATCTTGGCACTCCAAAGGGGCCAACCTAATGTTGATGATAATTAACTTTTGAAGTAATACCAAAGTACAATAAATTTCTAATTTTTAAAAAAAATATATGCCAAATAATTTCACTTGTCAGGGTAAACTTATTTTGACTTTCCTTTATATCCATAGTTTTTAAATTTTATAGTTACATAGACTCAGAGGGAACTTGGAGATTATATCTTCTAATCTCCTTCATTTGCTTGTAATTCATTAAACTGAAACTTGAAGTGGTTTAATGACTTGCCTAAGGTCTCAGTGGCAGAGCCATTTGTCTCCAGAAAATATCTTTATTTTCTTTGTGTTTGTCTTTTAGATTTTTCTGCTTAATAATGCAATATGGATAACATGTAGCAATATGTAATATTTGTAGCCTTGATTAAAACTGATTTTTTCAGTTCACTTAAATTAACTTTAATGTATTCTTTGGCATTGACAGATTCCAGAATTGCCTGAAGAACCATCAAAGTGCAGTAAGGATTCAACTGTCTTCCTGTCAAACTTAGAAAGAGAAAGTAAATTCTTAGTTACGGTAAGATAATTATAAAAATTAAGTCTTTTTGTAACTTAAAAGGTTGAGAGAAGGTGATATACATAATTCTGGACATTATCTTGGACCTACAGGCCTTTCTTTGTCTGCTCCTGTTTGATATTTGCACATTTCTTTATGATTGTAAAGAACTGTTCATACTCCAGAAGCCCAATATAAATTCATCATATGCTCTTCTGTGAGAGCATTGTACATGATAAAAGGGAATCTCCTCTACTTTCCATGATAAGGAATTACATATCTCTTGAACAAAGAAAGAATTGAACTAGTATAAGAATGAGAAGATTTAAAATTTAATTGAAATTACCCACTAAGCTGAATTTCTTTAGTTTTCTTTTTATATGTATCCTTATTTCTATATATTTTTTATATGAAATCTAAAACAAGATAACATTTTTAGCCAGCTGTCTAATGCCTAGTAATTTATAGTGGATGAAACATAAAAAAGAATAGTAATGACTTTGGTTTTCTAATCCATTCCATTTATATTAAGACCAGGATAGATAGAAATAATAATGTTACTACCTCCTATCCTTTGGGAAATAGGAAACAATGATACCATATTGTATAAACTTGAAACATAACTATTAGTGATTGCATATCTGTGTGTTGTTACAAAGAATGGATTTATACTCCATTCATCTGAGAATTTTAATTATTACTATGCACTTAACAGTAAAAAATAATATAAGATTATTGTTGTGAAATATGACTCTGGATGGGCTTTTCTTATTAAAGTGGCTTCTGTTCTAAGCTCATAACTGAGATTTAATCTGGGAATGACATGATCTCAAAGAGGATAATCAGGCTACTCTTCCTCCAGTTAGTTTTGTCCTGATTTCAGATTAAAACCCTAACGAAAAATCTTTAAAACAAAGTTTAGGTAAGGCTTGTGTCTAGAATTTCTCTCTAAAAATGAGAGGAACAGAGGGTAACAGAGTTATCAGGAGAAGAAGTATCTCTAGAAAGGGTATTCAAAATACAGAAAAGGCATCAGGTAGAGGGTTATTATTTATTTTCTCTTTCACAAAAGTTATATTTTAAACACATTAGATTCATAAGCACATATTGATAAATATACAAGCAAAACAATTAGCACATGCAGTATGCTTTCTTAAAAGGTAAAGACATTTTTTGGGACTGCTAAACAGACATTTCTCTTTCACTCCAAATTTGTGAAGCCTGATCAATTCATATGATTGACAGTTCCTGACCATCAAGTATATTTCTTCAGTCATTTTGGATTAGATTGATAGTGGGTGGGGGGGCTGGGTCAAATCCTCCTCCTTGAAGCAAGCATCACCTTTCAGTGGATTAGGAAGCACCTGACCACCCTGATTCAGGTACATGGGAACTCATGATCTAAGGCTCAGAATAATACTTTTGCAAGTTCATTATTTGCACACCTGTGCCCAAGGAAGAAGCACCAAGGAAGAAGGAAGCATGGGAGTTAAAAGTTAAGTGAGCAGGGAAATGATCTCACTGCCTGGTGCTTGAGCCCACCATTGCTGAGGGAAGAGGACAAGGACAGAAATCCTTTCACTGTCATACTGGAAATACAAGCTAGAGCTGGTAGAATCTGTAAGTTTTGTGCTCATGTTGAAAGATAGTGTCTCTCTTTAGGTATTTTTATATTCCACGGAGAATCAGTCACAGATCATTTAATAATGGAGACTAAGGGACCAACCAGGAATTGCTATCATGCAAATGACTTTTAGCCAGGGGCTAGAGCATAACTCCTACAGAAAGAGCTTAGTGTATGCCTAGCTCTATAAAAAACACTCAAAAACCCCTCTTTGAGGCTTTTCCCCAATTAAATGTCATCCTTTGTTTATGACCCCAGTTCTAGGTAGTAGTCTGGTGACCTGGAGCGTTCCAGCACTCTCTTTGTGAGTGACTCCCTCAGTGATTTTTAGTAATGAACCTCACAGTAAACCCCTAGAGTCATAATTCTTAGTAACTTCCTAAGTACTATGCAAATACTCTCAGCAGTCCATTGAGGGCAGTTATTAGACAATCCACAAATTGACAGTCTTTTGTGATAGTCCCGACCTACCATAGCCTGTGTGTCTAGAGATTATATATTTATACAAAGTTATACAAATTCAATAAAGAAACAATATTTTATAAAAGTTTTAGAGATCACCATCTTCTAGGTGTTTGTAAGAGCACAAAGCAATTAGGAAAAAACAAAAAGTTAAAGATGCAACTAATAAAAATGAAAAAAAAAGCAATATGCAATCTTTCTCTTATCCCTCCCACCCTTCATTCCCAATACTAGTTTCAAATGAGATTTCAAGTTACACAAGGCATTCTTAATAGGGACTACTCAGTTGGGATTTATTGGGAGTCATTTTCTCATCTTCATGTAAGAAATCAAATTGTTCTGTGTGAAAATTTCTCCCAAGATTGCTTTGAGCATGTAGAGAAAACATTTTTCCAGTGGATTCCTAACAGTATATAAGGCAATCCAAGTGGAGTTCCAGATAAAAATAATCTCTCCAGTGAGACCTGAACAATGGATCCTGGAAAATTGTGGGATGTTTCAAATGGAGGTCCGCTTGATAATACAGCAAGCAAGTTAGCCCAAAAAGAAATAGAACAAACTCAGATGAGTCTTGAAAATGTGTGGACATCCCCCCCAAAATTAACCACTTGTAATTATTCTCTAACATCCTGGACTAGCCTCTAATATGTGCCTTTTGGCCAAGGGACCCCCCTCTCCCAAAAAGGGCTTTGATTCTGTCATTATGCAGTTATACCCTTATTCCATAGTAAAATCTTGGGTAAAATCTCTAAAATAGAACTTTATTCTGGCTTTTGTCTAGGATCTTCCCTAAAGGTATTGGCTGGATTTTCCAGGAAGGGTAATCAGTTTCCAAACACCATAATGCCCAGTATAAAAGTAAAAAACAAAAACACTCTTCTAGTGCCCTTCTTTCCCAAACTTTCAAAAAACAAAATAAAAAAACAAACTATTGAGAAATGATTCGAATTTATAATCCAACATGGTAACTATCATTAATAAACACGTGGCTTGCTTTATTTGAAGATTGGCAGACTGTCATTTTAACAGGAAGAATTGCAAATGACACCATGCTCTGTAAAACCCATTTGCAATAGTTTTAAAGCAATTATATATTGTTATTTTGAAGGGATGGGAGGTTCAGGAGCTATGTAATAAGTCAGTTTTTAGTTATTTTTTTGTGCAACAATTACCTTTCACTCCATTGTCTTCTCAGTATGGTTATGTTCCTTTTCTCCTTTTTTCTCTCCATCTCTTTCTATATTTCCCTTTTCCTACTTCTTTATCTTTAATTTCTTCAGTTTTAGTATGAATGATACCAAAGAGACCACATTTATATGTTCTTATTTATATTTTCTGTATTCATTTGACATATGTGACTATATTTATGTATGCTCATTTTGGGTGATCATAAAATAATTTTACTAAGTAAGGATAGCTATCTTTTAAAAGTTATATGATCCAATATATTTTTTCCTAGCTCTAATTCATAGTGACTATATGTTTTGCAAATAAAAAAATAAAAAAAATTCATAGTGACTTTTTCCCTCTTAAAAATTCCCAACAGAAGGACCATTAGTATTTGCTTTAGTGTGTAATGATGACTGTATGCTTAGAAATTTAGATTTCTGGTCTTGTTAAATAGATGACTACATTAAGTGTGCCAGTAACAGCAGATTTCTATAGATGAGTATAATATTGCAGACAGTTGTATCTTAAAATTTAGAATAGGAAAGGATCCTATAAACTTATCTAGTGTATTTTTTTTTTTTTGGCAAACGTAGAAACCAATATCCAAGGAAGTGCCTTGCCCAGGGTTACATAGGTAGTAAGTAAAAGAGCTGTGATTTCAAAATCTAGTGGTTTTCCTACTCCATCCATTGCTTTTCAGAGTAATTGTGAGAAAACTGGTTTGTAAATCTTATTAAGGGGCTATAATATTTTCAGATACTTCTGAAAATAGAGATGGATTATTAAAATATTTAAAAAGTACTGATGCACAGTTTATTTCTTGAGTATTTCACGTTTCACTTGCAAATCATCAAGAAAGAGGTTTTTAGCGTATTTATAATAACATTTAAACACAGAACGGATATATTTGGTGACATAGATATCAAAGAAACTTAGAGATTTAATGATTAAAGGTGCTATATTCTTCATCCCCAAGCCTGTTGTTGGCACCATTCCTTCATTTTATCTCTCTCCCACATGTTCTTTACCAGCTACTGAACAAAAGCTACTAGATTAAAAAATATATTTCAAGTTGAATAGTTTCAAGAATGACTTTGTGTGTGTGTGTGTCTTGGTGTATATATTTGTGTATGTTTGTATGTATGTATGTATATATGTACAAACATGGGGGATGAGATGTTGGGTGAGCCTACAGAAATTATTCACTTGCCTAATTTTGCTCTGTAAATTATCATTTTGTTTGAACCAAGCTCGGTCCTTGCCATATTGTCCTAGCGGTAAGGGATTCTCTACTATTATATTCATTGAATCATTATAACTTTCCCATTCTGGTGGCCCAGGGAAGATACTAAATATATTGTAAAAATTGGTATATAAGTCTAGGGTTCCAAACTAAAAGAAAAAAGTAATAAAGGTACTCAGTGTATACTGTGAAGTGAGTATGAGAGAGAGATTTATTCCTACTGACAAAAGCAATAGTAAACATATTAGAATATATTATAGGAATAATTAGACCAGATTTCAGTAAATTAACATTCAATTAACGATTCACTCAGTTGGGAAGTTAATATTTAAGCTGTATTAGGGCAATATGGCATTTTTAAAATACTCCTAAGCCAATGTTTTATATTTTATCTAGATTCAGTTCTGACTAATCAAACACTGATCATTCTTTTTGCTAGTTGTCCTCTGTGATACAGAAGCACCAGCTTCTCTTGCACCAGCCTACTCCTGTTGCTGCTGTATCTGCAATCAACAACTTGTAGTAGATGCTGCCGTTGCCATACTTAAAGACTTCTGGATTTTTCATGCTCTCAAGGTCATTTACTCAGGAAATTTAGGCCAACAGAGACAAGGCACTGACTTGAGCAATTTTCTGTGGTTTTGGACTCCTACATGGGTGGCCACGGGGGAGGGTAGAATGGGACCTTTTTTCTCACTGCTTGTTGGAGTCATATCATGCCGTCTCAGGTTTGCATTTGAGAGGACCTCTGTCAAAAGCTGTTGTTCTATTAATAGACACAGTCCAAGCTTCTCTGCCTCTGTCATGAGGTGTGGGTAGGATGGGGAGAAGAGAGAGAGAAAACTGAGAGATCACTCAGGTTGTACCGTATTAAATTAAGTTAGTGGGGTTAGTACCATACAAAATGACAAATCTTTTCAGCAGTAAATCACCACCACATGTCCAAAAGCTGCCCTAAAATTCCTCTGGTTAAATGGAACTTGGAAGCAAATCTCAGGATGATCCATACTTCATTGTGTGTATGTCTGTGTGTGTATGTATATATATCTATATTTTGTCTTACCAGCCTCTTACACATACACATGATTCCATTTTATCCCACTGTCTGTAGCATATTGACATAGCTTTCCTCAATCTCAAGGCTAAATTCTTTGAGAATGCCATCTGTAAATAATGCTTCATTTCCTTTTCTCTTTCTTTTTAACGCTAACATTTTGCTTTTCTCATCATGTAATTAAGCAGGAAATTGCTTTCTCTAAAGTTTCTAGTGATTTCTTACAACTTAATTATCATCATCATCATCATCGACTCCTCAGCTCTTTCTCACTATTCATATCAAATCTGATCAAATTCTGTCTACTTTATTCTCATAACATCTTTTCTTCTTTGGCATTGCCAGCACCCTTGTATAGACCCATACCAGCTCATGCCTGGACTTAACTTTCTGGTTAGTTTTCCTGTCTCAAGTTTCTCCCTATTGTAGTCTCTTCTTCACCTGGCTGTCAAAATGATGTTGCTAGAATTCAGATCTGACAATGTTACCTCCTTATTCAACAAACTTCAGTGACTTCTTATTTGTAGATATAGAACATAAATTCCACTATCTACCTTCTGCTTTTCTAGATCTATGTATTCTGTGATCCAGTAACACTTCCTTGCTGTTCCTTGCATAATACATTCCATCTCTAGCCTCTAGGAATTTTCAGTGACTGTCCCAGCACTTGGAATATTTTTTCTATTCATTTTTGCTTCCAGGTTCCCTGACTTCCTTCAAGATTTAACCAAAATCTCAACTTCTACAAGGAAGCTTTCCTTATTTCCCTTAGTGGTTTCTTTTTATTGATTTTTTCTAATTTATCCTGTATATGCCTTACTCATGGGTAGTTATTTTCATATTATTTCCCCAATTAGGCTGCGAGTTCCTTAAGATATTTTTTGCCTAATTTTTTTTTTGTATCCCTGGTTCTTATCACACAGTGCTTGGCACATAGTAGGCACTTAGTCAATATTTACTGACTGTCTGAATGACTAAAAACATCCTGGTAATTCATTTTTCATGAAGATTGCCTGTAACCATTGCCCTTAATTATCAGAAACCATGCAGACTTTGCCAGTGTAAGACAGGTTGCAAAATAATCTGGTAGTGAGGAAGAAAAACATCTAAGTAAATCTTTTGGAAAGCATTGTCTTGGTAAGTAGGATTCCTGCCCCACCCCCCATTTTATATTGTATAGGTTCTATTGAAGAACGGATCCCTTAGCAGGGCAGCCAGGAAAGTAAATGTTCTATGTGCATAATTTCTTTTCTCTTGCATATCTTGGGTACAGTTGTCCTATGGTATGCAGCCTCAAAGTTGGTACATAATCACTCTGTAGGATAGATTCTGAGATGAATCAGTAGTCTATGGTATATCTACGGATGTCCTCTGAAAAAAAAATTGAGTTCCCATGTGGGGAGGAGGTTTGGAGCTTTTATCTTTATCTCTGTGTACCTTGCTTAGCAGTTCCTTCCTCGGTCCTTTCTCTGCCATGAATGAAGACGGCAGCCCGCAGGAGTTGCTCCTGTCTTTTGGCTGTCAGACTCATTTTATGAGGTAATGAAGTCAGACAACTTGATTGAAAACTTATGGAGACTTCATAATATAATGAGGGCACGGGGGAGGGCTGTAAATGCACCTGGTGCCAAGCTGCTCTTCAGTCCAGCGTGTCAAAAACACTTTGCTGGGCCTGTGGTTATTATGTTTTTACCTTGAGGAATCTAGAGGTGGAAGAGGAACTATTCCTGCTTCACCTCCAGTGATGTTCTCTTATGTTAAGATACACATGGGTGTGTTTGTGTGTGTGTGTGTGTTTAATACATATACATGTTTTCTCATTTTAATGAATTTATTTGATCAGTTAATAAACATATCCTTTTTTCTTTAAAAATTTTTATTGATCTTTTTTATATCACTTTCATTTCTAAATGTATCCCATTATCTTCCCCTTCTAAAAATAACTTTTTTAAAAACAAAAGAATAAAAAAGAAAAAAAGAGAAAGTGAGCAATTCAGCAAAAGTAGCCAATATATTATCTCAGTCCAATAGTGTTTCTGGCAAAGATGAGACTGCCTTATATCATATTATCCTATCTTATTATTTATTTGCTTATTTGAGACTGGCTGTCACTTTCTCCTAGGGGCCACTCAAGCTCAGTCACACTGTTGAGTAGCTTGAGAGCTTTGTTTGGCTTTGCTTCTCCATTTGTCCCTTCCTAGGCAACCTCCCTACTCCCCTCCCTATTGCTACTCATAGCTGCCAAATTCAAGAGATTCATCAGTCTCAGTGTGACTAGAAGCCTGTCTCTCTCTCTCCTTCCATCTTTCTCATCTTGTACCTGTGTAATTGATTTTCTTTTAATCCAAGTATAGGCCTTGTTATTTTTTTTATTTCATGCAATCTCTGAGATTTTAGTCCTACATTCCAGTTTGTCAGGATCTTTCTGGAGCTTGATCCCATCATCAAATGAGGCTAATGAGGCATTATTTGCATACTTCAAAAGCCTGAAATCTGTGTCTTCATCCAGATCATAAACCTCAGAGATCTGTGGTATTACACAAGAGGAATTACTGCAGTTTGACTCTTTATTTGATTGCAGTTATTCATCCAGATTCTAAATAACCTACCTGCTAGAACATTCAATTAATATCTTCCCCAAGGATTCAAAAATTTTAAAAATGTCTTTTTGAAATATAATATAACCTATGGCAATTGTTTGATTTGCAAATGTCAATAATCCTATAACAACAAAGTCTTACATTTATATTACTTTTTATTGATTTTAAAATACTTCTCAACAATACTTGAAGATAGGTAATAGAAGTTTTATTATTCCCATTTTCCAGTTGAGAAAACTATGTCAGAGCAAGGACTGAAACCTAGGTCTGATTCTTTTCAATGTGCCATACTAAACAATTTGTTCTAATGGAAGTAAACTGATTCTATAATGATTACTGCCACTCTTTCTAAGTGTTCACAGACCACAGCTAGTTGCAAGATATAGAAAGAGAAGTATTAGAGACCTTTCAAAATTTTAGATAAGCGTTTTCTCTTAGGATGGCTCTGGATACTATAAAATTGGGGTGTGTGTGTGTGTGGGTGTGTGTGTGTGTGTGTTTTATTAGAGAATGTGTATGGGATAAGGATTAGATGGAATAAATTTATGTCCAAAGAAGAACTGGAACTCTTAATTGAACACCAGATAGATAATTTTGACTATATTAAGTTAAAAATTTTTGTACAAACAAAACTAATGCAGACAAGATCAGAAGGGAAGCAATAAATTGGGAAACCATCTTTACATTTAAGGGTTCTGATAAAGGCCTCATTTCTAAAATATATAGAGAATTGTCTCATATTTATAAGAATTTAAGCCACTCTCCAATCGATAAATGATAAAATGATATGAACAGACAATTTTCAGATGATGAAATTAAAACTATTTTTAATCATATAAAAAGTGTTCTAAATCACTTTTGATCAGAGAAATGCAAATTAAGACAACTCTGAAATACCACTACACACCTGTCAGATTTGCTAAGATGACAGGAAAACATAACGACAAATGTTGGAGGGAATGTGGGAAAACTGGGACACTGACACATTGTTGGTGGAACTGTGAATGGATCCAACCATTCTGAAGAGCAATTTCGACCTATGATCAGAAAGTTATCAAACTGTGCATACCCTTTGACCCAGCGGTGTGTCTATCGGGCTATATCCCAAAGAGATCTTAAAGGAGGGAAAGGGACCCACATATGCAAAAATGTTTGTGGCAGCCCTTTTTGTAGTGGCTAGAAACTAGAAACTGAATGGATGTCCATCAATTGGAGAGTGGCTGAATAAATTATGGTATATGAATGTCATGGAATATTATTGTTCTGTAAGAAACGACCAACAGGAGGATTTCAGAGAGGACTGGAGAGACTTGCATGAACTGATGCTGAGTGAAATGAGCAGAACCAGGAGATCAATATAAACAGCAACAACAATGCTATATGATGATCAATTCTGGTGGATATGGTTCTCTTCAACAATGAAATGTTTCAAACCAATTCCAATTGTTCAGTGATGAAGAAAGCCATATATACCCAGAGAGAGAGATATGAATGTGGACCACAACATAATATTTTCATGCCCTCTGTTGATGTTGGCTTGCATTATGTTTCTCTTCTCAAATTTTTTTTTCTTGTAGACCCGATTTTTCTTGCACAGCAAGATAATTGTAAAAATATGTATACACATAATTGATATACACATAATACTAAGATGGGGGCAGTTAGATGGCACAATGCATAGAGCACCAGCCCTGAAGTCAGGAGGACTTGAGTTCAAATCTGGCCTCAGACACTTAACATGTCCTAGCTGTGTGACCCTGGGCAAGTCACTTGACCCCAATTGCCTCAGCAAAAAGAAAAAAAAAAGTATTCAGGAGATTCTAAGATGGAAAAATAAGGAAGTTGTGTGTTCTAGAACCAGAAGACATCCTGTGCAATGAGATGAAAATGGGAACATCAAGTAAGCTTATTTGGTTGGAGCATAAAATGTACAAGATAGAAAAATGTCTAATTACTCTGGAAAGATTGATTTGGGCCAAAATTGTGAAATGTTTTAACCACCAAACAGCTGAATTTGTGTTTTATCTTAGGAAAATAGGGAACTGCTGAAGCTTTTTAGGTTGAGTACTGCATCTAGAGGACTGATTCCAGAGAGGAGGCAGGTTACCCAGAGAAGAATTAGAGGACTATTTGATTAATAGGTGAAAGGTGAAGAATTCTTTAATTAGGATAATGGCCATTTGAGTTATGTGCAGGAAATGGATTGAGAGATGCGCAAAAAGTGTTAATTGTCAACTGGAGTAAGGGATAGTAGAATCCACAATAACTTCTAGGTTCCAAACCTGGATGATTGGAAGAATGGCTATTCTTGAAAGAAAGGAGACATTTAGAAAGGCGAGTAGGGTTAGGGGTAAGAATGAATTCTGGTTTAGACATACTGAGTCCTAGAAACTGAAGGGGTGTATAGGTGGAGAAAAAATGTCATAATTTTTAGATTGGGGACCAGAGCTCAAGAAAGAGAGGAATACTCTTGGAGATTACCCCATACACTGGGGATAGCACACTGTGTATAAGAAGAAAGGTAAAAAAAGAGACCTGTGTCTCTGAAACATTTCAGAGAGGTTGAGAAGGATAAGAACTGAGAAAAAGGTATTATTAGACTTACCATAGCAATAGATTGTTGAAGATGAAGCTTATATCTGGTAGTAGGGATAAGATGTACAAAAAGATAACTTTAATGCACACATGACAATCACAATGGAGAAAGGCAAAAAAAGTGGTATGAGGAGAAGGAAACTGCTCTCTCTTCTTCATTACCCATATCCAAGCTGTAGATCTCTGAAATTCCTCAGTTTAAACATAAACACTTATCCCTCTCTTTTGGATGTTTTCACCACAATAGGGTTCCACCTCTCCCTGGTTTTCCAGTCTGTCAATCTGCCTTGATTTTTAGTTTCCTCCATTTTTAATCTTGGTCCTATTTAGTTTCTGTCAGGAAGTGACTAGGGGATTCTTTCCATTTCCATTTTACCCTCTGGTTCTAAGAAATTTGACTATGGGCTGGTGTTGTTTATATCATAGGTGAGAGAATTAGGAAACTTTATCTTTAATCGTCTAGATTTATTAGAACTAATTAAGTCTAAGGCATCCCTTTAAGATTTTTGATGTTTGGACTCTCTTTTTAAATATTTGTGTTCAGATAGTCCAATGATTCTTCAGGGCAGTCTTTAAAATGCCAAGAACACAGTAGGTGATGCACAGAACCAATTTAATTTAATTTTCCTTGTGATAGCAGTCTCGTTTTTCTAGGACTATTAACAATAACCGGAGAATGTATTTCCTGTTGTTGTCTTATTATTCATGTCAACCTTTTTAAACAGTCAGTTGGTTAATCATTTTGGTGCAAAAGAGTTCTATCTAAATGACACCAGAAGAGCTCTTGACACAGTATATTTCACCCTCACCCTGTGATCTCCCTATCCCAGTGCCTTTCCTTTGCTTTTGGTCCAATATGACTATTTCTGTATCTTAGGGATAGAGGAAGGAAGGATGTATGTTATAGGGGTGCCCACTTGTTGGCCTGCCAGTTTGTACGGGCACAGCAGAAACTCTGCTTCTAGGCATGATGGCAGTGTGCAGAACGGAATCCAGAAAGCCTCCTTGGGTCTACTTCAGTGAGGACCAAAGAGTGTCCTGCCTTTAATAGCACAGAATTCTTCAGAAAGGAGAAAGATGTAGAAAGAGTTGCTTCTGGTTCATTTAATAAAATACTAATTTTTTTAAAAGGAAAAAAGGAGCAGAATTAGAACCAGTATTTTCTTGAAGGCATTACTTTGTGTAGGAGTGGCTGAAACTTGGGAGCAGTCTTGCAGTTGGTCTGTCTGAATTGTCTCTGAATGAAGACTCAGGCAAATTCTTAGCATATTTGTAAGATACAAGTGTCCTGGAAAGCCATCTTTGGGGACCTGTGTATGAGTAGATGAAAATCTTAGGAGCACTTCAGATTCTGTCTGGGACTAAGCCTCAGCAAAGCCTCATCCAACTTGGGCAGCCACTTGGACCAGAGGCTGGTCTGGTACTCCTGGTCCAGGACCAGAAAGAAAATAGGAGACAGTTGTAGGCTGTGCAGCAGCTAACAAAAGGATATTACTTAACCATGAAAAGTTAAAAAGTATACCAAGACTCT
The DNA here is from genome assembly GCA_023553655.1 of Myrmecobius fasciatus. Lineage (NCBI taxonomy): Eukaryota > Metazoa > Chordata > Mammalia > Dasyuromorphia > Myrmecobiidae > Myrmecobius > Myrmecobius fasciatus. The sequence continues at coordinate 78,605 of JAJPUD010006864.1, read as the reverse complement.
CTCCATTTTCCCTTTCCCCTTCCTCCAATGACTCCTCCCTCCTTCTGCTCATTCTAAAGAATGGTGTGTCTTTGGGAATAGTGGACATTCTGTATAGGTAGAATGACTCCTGATTGGATATATTATTAAGGAAATTCTTGTTCAGTTTTAGCTTATTGTAGGTGCCCATGATTTAGTGATGCTGTGACAGGAGGCAAAAATTATTTGTAGAAATTTTTTCACTGAAATTAATGGGATGCACTTTCTGCAGTACTGTAGCTAGTTTTAAATGTTATTTATAAAGCATGCCTTTTGAATTTCTAGATGCATTGAGTTATATTATTATGAATATATCTAGCTGCTTAGTTTGTCCTTTAAACTCCAATTCAACTTATTAGTTTGGACTTTTCTGACTATGTAGCCGTATGTCTAACTTTCTAAAAACAGCATCATTTAAATATGATTTTCTTATAGTATATTGTGTGTAGCAGCAGTTAATTTATTGTAAAGAAAAGTGCTTTTTCTCATACATTGAATAGTTTATTTTCTCTCAGCATTATGTTCAGAAGAGAGGGAATATTTGGTTTATTTATTTTGGGAGGTATTAATGTGTGTCATGTAGCATTAATATTTTTAATGGAACAACTTTTGAATGCATTTAGTAAAAGACTACAAAAATCCAGCCAATCTTTCTAATATTTTGGAAGTAAAAAGTTTATTTTCAAACTTCACTTTAAACTTTTTTTTAGATTTCAACTTAAATACCTCTTGTTTTTTTTAAAGTACCTATTTCCAGAGATCAAAAACAACTCTGGGTGAGTTTTCTGGATATCTCAAAGAAATAGTAAAAAGTAAATAAATAGTAGTAAGTATAGCAAATATGTCTACATTAAGACTCAATGGAAAAAAATTAGAGAATGTTATTTATGAGAAAATAACTTTAAAACACTTTAAAAATAAATTCCTTTTAGGTAAAAATGGTAGCAATTATAAATGACCAAGATGAAAATATAATAAATAAATACCTATGAAAGTTAGCAATATGAAAATTGAAAGATAACTCACTGTACTTAAAAAAACCCAAAGTCTTGCTATACTACCCTATAGCCATTTATAGTGTCTTCTAAAGAAGGCTAGCTAACTAAATTGACTTTTTTATGTCTATTAAAGTACCTTCAATACATCATATTTCTAGAAAGGCTACTTGTAAAAAAATTTTTCTGCTCTGTTTCTCAATTTTGGGGCTCTTAAAATATAATAATGTATACAGTGATATAAAAATGTATATAGTGATTCTGTAGACTGAATATTCATAGATTTCAAAATAGATCAACAGTAGGATATGGCTTTAACTCAACCTTAGTTTCCTCATCTATAAAATGAAGGAGTTAGACTGAGTGACCTCCAATGTCTTTTCTCGTTCTAAATCTGTGATCCTATCATACCATGAATATATTATCATATATATTACATTAAAATGCCCTTTGGCTGAGATTTAAAAGTATCTTTACTTCCTTGAGGTCTTTGAACTATTAGGACTAAAATGAGAATTATGATTTCATTAAAAACTGTAATACTTCTATTTCTATATTGGGAATTTAGATATAATTTCTGAAAGATTTGTCAATTCAGGCAATGACTTTAGTAATTTAGTAATATTGAATACATTTAGAAGGCAAGATTCCCCCCCCCCCAAGTTCTATGGTATCTATTTGTGATCACCAAATACTAAACAATGATTACCCACTGATATATGATGTTCCAGTATAAGTGGAGTGCTTGTAGTATAAAGCAAGTCATTTAGTGTTTTTATTTTTTTTTTGTTTCCCCCAAGCTTCTAGTGCAATGCTTAGAACATAAATAGGTGTTTAATAAATGATTTTTGAATTTAGATATGATGCCATTTTGTACATAACAATTTACTATTCATTTTGGTTTATCATCTATCATTTCTCTAAGGATAATATAGATTCCTTTTTTCTCCATTGGTACATATTTTTTTTTATTTGTGATAAAAAACTTAATTCCTTGCACATAGCAGGTGCTTAATAAACATTTATCGACTCATATGATTGCAAATCATGCTTTTTAACATTGCTTCCATATACTAAATTTTGTTCCAGCTGTCAATTTTGATTTTATGTGTTTGTGATAGAGGAGGTATAGAACAGAAGGAAATGAGTGGAAAATCTTTATTAAATCCATGAATTAACAATGAAAGGATGCTTACTCCTCTAGAGTCTCAGTAAAAAGAAAAGCTGCACAATACTTAGATAACAGGTAGTTGGGAAGAATTGAAACTGGGGGACTAAATTGAGGGAATCAAAAAGGAGTTCTTTACATAATGCTTAGTGTCTCACTGAAGAGCACTCTCATAAGGGAAAAGCTACAAGCCAATTATGAAAGAAGGGGACTTCATGTATAGTCTGTAGAGAAATGGTACAATGGTGCACCTTTTCTAGGAACATTATGATTCCTTTGAAAACAGCATAGCTGGGGAGAAGGGATATTGGGAGCTCCTAAGGGCAGCTGAAATCCAGAAGGATTCTATATCATGTATTCCATAGGAAATATTTCTCAACCCTCTCTTAATTCTAATATTCCTTTTTATTTATTTCCCATTTATCCTGTATATAACTTGTTTGTACATATTTGTTTGCTTATTGTCTTCTGTGTTAGATTATAAGCTCCTTGAGGGTGGACACTGTGTTTTGTCTCTTTTTGTATCCTCAGCACTTAGAATAGTGCTTGGCTCTTGATAATTGAATATGATGTGGCCCCATATGTGAGATGACTAGGTATAGAAGCAAATATGAGCAAAGGAAAATCAGAGGGTCAGATTGATGCATGTTATTGAGACCAATTGGAGACCAAGACCAAAGGGGAGACATCAATTCAGTCCCTCTGATCCTATAGAACTTAACAGCAGACTAACAGTGACTGAGTTTAGCAACAATCTAATGAAACTTAACTATATACAAACCAACAGACCAAACTTACAGAATTCAGACCAGGAGGACACTTGCAGACCTCTACCCAGAACACACCATTTTAAAAGCACGAAAAAATTGCAAGCCTTTAGACTTGGTTGGGAAAGCAGCAAGTCTTGCTCTCCATAGAGGTGAAGAGAATCCAGTACTCACAGAAAATCCACAGTCAAGACTTGGGCTAGAGTGATTAAGAGCTGCTGTGGTGAGAGGGAGACTCAAGATTCAGATACAGAAGACAGTGACTTGAAAAGATCAATAAGCAAAGCCTTAAAGAGAAATGTATTCTGGATTAAAAATCCATCAAGAATTTGCAGAAGAGTTAAAAAATGGAGCTAAAAATGATTTTAAAAATAAATTAGAGCTATGAAAGATATGAAAGATTAATAGTTTAATGAAAGAAATACAAAACTGGGCTGAAAATAATAACTCTTTAGGAATTAGAATTCCAAATAGAAACCAATGCCTCCATGGAAAATCAAGAAATAATGAAAGTCACAAGGCTGAAAAAATAAAAGAAAATGTAAAATATTGTTTAGGAAAAACAACTGACTTGGGAAATAGGTTGAGTAGAGATGGTTTGGGAATCATTGGGCTACCTGTAAATCATAAAAAAGAGCCTAGACATTGTATTTCAAGAGATATGAGGGAAAACTTTCCAGATATCTTAGAAAAGTGGAGATTGAGGGAATCTATAAGTCACTATTTGAAAAAAAGCCCCAAATGAAAACACCCAGCTATATTATAGCTCAAATCCAGAGCTCCCAGTTCAAAGAGAAAATACTACAAGCAGCCAGAAAGAATTTGTGTAGGGTAGGACCACAGTAAAAGTCACACAAAATTTAGCAGTTACCAAATAATAGCAGAAAAGGAATGGGATGTGATATCACAGAAGGCAAAGGCCCTAGAATTACAAGCAAGAATAATCTACAGGAGAAAATGGAAATTTAATGAAATAGAGGACTCTAGACAATCCTGATGAAAAGACCAGAGCTGAATATAAAATTAAACATTCAAATGACGGATTCAAAGGAGGCATAAAAAAGTAAACAATTGAGAAATTTTAAGGCACAGATCAAAAAATCAAAACAAGGTTAAATTTTATATTCTTATATGAGAGAGCTAATATATGTAATGTATCAGAACTTTATCATCACAAGGCAGTTTAGAGAGAGTCTAATTAGACAGAAGGTCTGGATGTGTATTTGGATGTTCTTAGGGGAGAAATAGAGGAGAGGAGAAAGAAGCACTAGGAAATAGAGGAAAGAAGAGGGAGAATAGAAAAATCATCTTTCCTAAATGGAGCATGCAGGAAAGAATTTGTATAATGGAGGGATCAATGGAGTTGTGTGAACAGGCCATACTTGAATCTTATACTTATCTCAGCTGGTTCAGGGGGAAAGGAATAGGATAGACACATTTGGGTGCAGAAATTCACCTTACTCTTACAGGGAAGTAGAAAAGGAGGGAATTAATAGAGAGGGTGGTAGAAAGGAATAGGAATGATTGAGAGAAGTAGAAACAAAAGAGATTCTTATATGAGAGAATAAGATGGAGGGAAATACACAGCAGCCATAACTTTGATTATGAATGGAATGAATGTACACATAAAGTACAAGAGAATAGTAGAACAGAGTAGAAAACAGAATCCAAGAAAAATATTTTTAAAACAGAAATATAGAGTTAAAATAAGGGACTGGAGCAGAATCTAATGTGCTTCAAGTGATATAAAAAAGATAAGGGTGGCAATCATGGTTTCAGACAAAACAAAAGCAAAAATAGACCTAATTAAAAGACAGAGAAACTGCATTTTGCTAAAAGATTCCATAAGCAATAAATTAATATCAGTGCTAAACATATGTACACCAATAGCCTAGCATATAAATTCTTAAAGAAATAGTTAAATTACTTACAGAAGGAAATAGTAAAACTAATATTTAGGGACTTCAATATATTCTACTCAAATCTAGATAAATATAAGCATAAAATAAAAAAGAAATTAAGTAACTGAATTGAACTTTAGAACTTTAGATGTGATAGCTATCTGGAGAATATTGAATAGAAAAGAGGATAACTACTCTTATCTGTCCATGGCACTTTCACACAAATAGATTACGTATCAAGGCATGCAAACCTCATAAAAATACAGAAAATCAGAAATAATAATTGCATCTTTTTTCCTGACCATAATACAATAAAATTTATATTTAATAACCTATGTTATTTAATACTAAAGAATGGATGGATAAATGAACAAATCATAGAAACAATAAACAATTTCATTAAAGATAATGACACAGATGAAACTACATACCAAAATATGTGACATGTAGCCAAAGTAGTATTAAGGGGAAAATTTATATTTCTGAATCTTTACATCAATCAAAGAGAAAAAGAGCAACAAATTGGAGATATACCTCAAAATTAGAAAAAAATTAAACACGAAAATAGGAATCCTGAAAATTGGAAGAGAAGTTAACAAAATTGAAAGTAAATACCAAACAAAATATTGAGCTAATAAATAAAAGTAGGAGCTATTTTTTAAACCAATAACTAATAATTAACTGATGACTGATTTGACTTACCAAAAAAGAAAACCAAGTTACCAGTATCAAAAATGAAAAATGTAATTTCATTACCAATGAAGATGAAATAAACTATTATGAAATATTTTGCCCAAACTACATGCCAATAAAACTGACAGTCTAAAGGAAATGGATGATTCTGAGACATGGCAGAAGACAATTGTCTCTGAGAGCACCAAATGTAGTTTGAATCAGCACAGCAACATATCATTGCTGCAGAAGAGCATCAGCTAGAGGGCTCATTCATTCTCAGGAAGGAAATATCAGGAGAATACAAATCATGAAATCAACTCTGAATTCAACTCACATGACTCAGGATGGATGATGCTCTTCAAATTCTCATGCTCTTCTCAGGTGGGAGAGAGGAGGTGGGTGTGGGGAGGTAGAGATTTACAGAGAAAAAGAAAGACAGGGAAAGAGAGACAAGCAGAGAGATATAAAGAGACAGACAAAAGGAGAGAGAGGAAGAGAGGGAAAGGGAGAAGAAAAGGGAGAGAGAAGGATAAACAGAGGGGAAATAGGATGGAGGAAAACACATAGCAAGTAATTATAACTGAGTGTGAATGGCATGAACTCACCCATAAAATAAAAGCAGATAGCAGATAGTGGACTAAAAAACAGAATCTCACAATAAGACGTTTATAAGAAATATCCTTGAGAAAGAGAAAAAGACACACACATAGAGAAAGGTAAGGGGCTGGGGCAGTATCTGTTATGCTTCAGCTGAAGTAAAAAAAAGAAAGCAGGGGTTGCAATCATGATCTTTGACAAAACAAAAATATATCTAATTAAATGATATAAAGAAGGAAATACATCTTGATAAAAAGTAATAAAATGAATGTATATGCACCAACGGTATACAAGAAGAAGTAGATAATAAAATCATAGTAGTGATATCAACTTTTCCTTCTCAACACTAGATAAATCTAACCACAAAAATAAGGAGGTGAATAGAATTTTAGCAAAGTTAGATATGATAGACTTCTGGAGAAAATTTAATGGGAATAGAAAAGAATTATGTTTTTCTCTACAGTATATAGCACCTACACAAAATTGAGCATGTATTAGGGAGTAAGAGCCTGACAATTAAATGTAAAAAGGCAGAAATATTAAATGTATCCTTTTCTGATTATAATGCAAAAAATACATTCACTAGAAGACAGTACAAAGATTAAAATTAATTAGAATCTAAATAATCTAATCCTAAAGAATAAGTGGTTAAAGAACAAATCATTAAAAATTCATTAAAGAGAAAGACAACAATGAGACAACATACCAAAATTTATGGGATGTAGCAAAAGTAGTACTTAGGAAAAAAATCATATCTCTAAACTCTTACATCAATAAAATAGAGAAAAAACAGTTAAATGAATTGGTTTTGCAACTAAAACAATAACAAATTAAATATCACAAATTAACACCAAACTGTAAATCTTGAAAGGCAAAGGAGAGATTAATAAAATTTAAAATAAGAAAATTATTGAACTAATAAGAGACAGTTTCAGAAAAATATAGAAAGACATAATAAAGAAATGATGCAAAGTGAAGTGATCAGATCTAGGAGACCTTTGTATATAGTAACAGCAATACTGTATGATATTCAAGAATAAGTGACTCACTTATTCTCAGCAAACCAATGATTCAAGGCAGATGAAAAATGCTGTACACATCCAGAGAAAAAAATTGATGGAATCTAAATGAAATTTGAAGTGTCCTATTTTCACTCTTTGTGTTTGTGTATTTTTCTTTTGGTCTGTTTCTTCTTTTACAACATGACTAATATACAAATATCTTTTACATGATTACACATATATAACGTCAAATTGCATGCTGTGTTGGGGGGGTGAGGGAGGAATAGAAAGTTTGGGACTCAAAATAAAAAAAGAATATTACAAATTTTTTTTAACTGGCATTGAGAAAAAAAATTTTTTAAAGAGGAAGTGTCTCATTAGGAGAGCCCTACAATGATAAATCACAGGTTTGGTTAAAAGAAAAAGTTCATATAAATGTTGATGATTAACTACTCATTTGTAACTTGTAGTCTTTCTTACAAAGCTGTCTAGGGTAATGACACAACTAATATGTATTAGTGGCATCACTAAGTTCAATTTCATTGTCAATGAAATCAAAGGTATGCATTCCTTGCCTAATTATATTAATTAGATCCAAAATTGTCTCTAAAATTTTTATTATTAAACTACCATAATTGGATAAGGGGACACTTTTGGAAGTTTCTGGTCTTCCTTACAAATAAATATTTATCCATCAACCTACCTTTATAGTTTATATTTCCAGATACTGCTATAGGTATCATTATTATTGTTCGTTTTTTTGATGAAAATGTAGACAATGTCTGAAAAGTGCTTTACAAAACCCAGAGGAAACATTTTTCTTACCTTTTAATGCTAAATTTTTTATGAATATATCCTTCAGATGTCTGAGATTTGCTTATGTTACTTGTATAGGCCTAATTTTCATACCCATATAGCATTTAAAAAACCTTTTAAGACCTTTAGAATAGTCTGAAGCACTTTTTAATGTTTGATAATGTTTGCATGTGGTTAGAATTAGATAGGATGCTTGGATATTGCATTTTGTTTAAACATCAGTTTAGAAGTACAACTGATAGTACTTGAAATTTCTGAGGCTTTGTAATTATAAATTTTTGATATTTTTGATTAAAATAACCATTCAAATCAGAGAATACACTGGAAACTACATGATTGTAAATGTTAAAAAATTATTCAGCTTACATGTTTTAATTTGCTTATTAAATTTGAATATTTATGCTTTAAATTGCAGTATCAGGTATTTCTGGAGCTTTTAAATATAATTAAAATGTGTTTATGATCTAATATCTCATTTTTTAGAGATATTATGTTGGAGTGTCTTAATTTTTAACAAGAATTTTTGGGGAAGAAGTTTTTGGGAGGAGATTCATAATGCCAAAAATATGTATATAAATATTAATGATAGATGATCCTTGGTGAACTGCAAAACCTAGATAGACAATAACATTACATTAAAGCCAAAGCTACTTATTATAGAATCACAAAATCAGGGAATGTCCAAATTTACCAACTCTAGTTGGATCTTGAAAAGATACCTCCTTCACAGAATTATTGACATTATTCTTACCCAAGCCTTTATTTTGGAAGATCTTTAGAAAAAAATTCATTAATTGCTGAACCATCTCATCTACTTTTATGTAGTTCTAATTGTCAGGTGGTTTTGTCTTTAAGTAAGCCCATGAGTATTTTCTGCAGCTTCATTGAGTCCTAGGTTCACAGATGAATGGGAACACAGGAAAGATATGATTCATGATGTAATTTTTCTGAGTTAAGTAGAAAAAAAGCTTTATCATTTTTCCAAAACAACTTTCTAAGTTATCAATGAAAACTATCAATCATATCCTTTTTAAAAGGACCCTTCTCTAAACCAGTCGTTCTACATAGTTCTTGTAGGGGATGGTCTTCCCTCTGATGATGCAGATTCTGGCCACTCTTTCCAGTACTTATTGCACCTTTACTCACTATTCTGGGCCTATTGGTGTGATGACAGAAGAGTCGGAAGCATTTGCTACTTCCAAATTCTACCTCCACCGGGCAGTAACCTCTCTCTCTTTAAAGTTCATGCGGTCCTAACACTCAATCAAAATACTACCAGTTGTTTACAGACATCTAGGTTACCACCATTCCTTCTTCAAGAGCTTAGTCCTTGACTCCCAATTTTCTCTTCTCCCCAAAACTTCCCCTCATACTAGGCAGCTTCAGTATACCTGTTGACTTTATTTCAATCTGTATTTCCACTCAGTTCCCCACCCTGATCACTTCTTGTGGCCTCCACCCCACCTTAGCCAAACACAAAGATGCTTCTACCCTTGATTTTGCCATCACTCATAGATATGCCACATTTATATTCAGGAAGGCTGAAATCTCCTGATGTGATTATAATCTACTGGCTTGGCACCTTTCTTTACCAAACCCTGCCTACAAAGACACTGTGACTTTCAGTTCTTCCATCTCTCAGTTTTCGCTCAGGCTATTATCCCTGCATTAGCCATTTTCTCCTCCTTCCCTCATATTGACCCTGTGTAGAAAGTTCTTCTCTACAGTGTTCTCTTCTCCTGAGTCTCTGCTTGTTTTATTGCTAATTCACCCCCAATCAAAACATAGCTTTGGAAGCCCTGGGCTTCTCTCCAACACTTATGTTGTAGAATTAAGGTGGAAAAAAAAGTCTTTCTGAGTAAGCTCACTATAAATTACACAACTTCACCTGGACCTTCATTGCTTAATCCTACTATATATGTCCCTTATCAACTCACTATCCTCTCCACAATTGCTTTTCTAAATCTTTTTTTCCTTCTTCAAATCTTCCTTGGCTTTTTGTCCTTCACCTCTCTCTTCCCCCCTTGCCTCATACTTTGCAAACAAAATTGAACCCATTTATTGTTAGCTCCCTTTTCTTTCCTCATCCTCATCTTATAGCACTCAAATTAGCATAGACAAACAAAAGCAATCCACACAGTCAAATGCCCAGTAATGTATATCTCTATACCTTCCATTACTTTTCTGTCAGAAGATGAGTAACATAGTTCTCATCATAAGGCCTTTGGAGATATGTTGGTCATTGCATTGATTCTTAAGCCTTTCAAAGTCTTTTTTCCCCTCATGATGTTATTTATTATTCATGCAATATTTTTTTCTTTTGGTCTTGCTTACTTTGCTTAGTTCATACTAGTAAGTATTGAAATTTTTTTTGGTCATTTTTTACATCATCTTATTTTTCTGTTACATGCATATACCATGTCATCCATTCCTCAATTGCCTGAGAAGCATTTGGGGAATACTAAATCACCATCTCATATACTAGTCTTTTTCTTTTTTTCTCTTACCCCTTTTTAGTCCCTCTTTCATTATCAAAAAGTATTTTGTTTGGGATTATTCTTTCCCTGATATTATTCTCAATCTTAATCTTATTCCTATCTAATCTTGTTTCCCTGTTGATGTGTTTTTAAACTGCATTCTCCCTGTGTATGTGTACAGTCTCCCTCTCCATTTGTCCACTTCAGATGAGTGCACATTCCCTCATATATCCCAATAATGAGAAATAACAAGTTATGTTTCCTTTTTACTCCTACCTACACTATTGTATTCCTCTTTTTACCCCCCCTTCTTACCTTTCTTAAAAGCCTTAGAACAGAATCAATCAACCTCCAGATTAAACCCTCTCAAAGAAGGGTTTGAAGATTTTAAAGTTCTGAAGAGGCACTTGTTTCTTTTCTCCATACTAGAATGTTACCACACCTTACAGCCTTTTCTAATTGCAAAAATAAATTTTCCTTCCTAGGTTTTTCCCTACTCTTTTGCTTGTATTTCAATGTTGCCGTTCAGCTTGAGCCTTTTCATCAAAAATATTTGAAAATCCTCTATTCCATTCAATGTCTGTTTTTCCTCCATAGAATTAATTATATTCAGCTTTGCAGGGTAAGTCATTATTGTTTATGTATATATATATACATATACACATATACATATATATACATAAACAATAATGACTTACCCTGCAAAGCTGAATATA
>JAJPUD010006864.1:38727-62474 GCA_023553655.1 Myrmecobius fasciatus | reverse complement strand
TACCTATCCTGTAGGATTGGTATAGATGAAATTGCATATTTGGAGAGGAGTTCAAATATAGTTCATAACACCATTTAGTCCAGTATATGGGTACAAGGGTGGCCAGGTAGGAAGATAAAATAAAAAATTCCATCCTAGGAATAAAAGAAAATTGGGGCCTGTGGTTATTGGAGGTGAATCTTAGAAAAGTAAGAATTGTAAAAGCTAGAGATTATGCCCAACTGTATAAGGTCTATTGGGAACCCAAAACCTTTGGAATAATACTGCTTGCAGTAAGCATATAAGGCTGAACTTGAACTCAGATCTTAACTCCAAGTCATTTTTGTATCTACAGTATCTTCCCTACTATTAGACCTATATAAAAGTGGAATAGTCTTTCTCAGGAGGTGATGGGTTTCCTCTTATGAGATCTTTCACAAAGGCTGAGAGTCTGTGCAACTAGATTCACTTTCTCCCTTTTGTTTAGTCTTCCTATTGACTCATTTTAAAATATGTGTTTATTATGCTGCAGCAACAGTTCTTTTTAGCCATGGGTTGTATTTGAGGCTGTTGAGGTCCCTTTCAGCTCACAAATCCTTTGATTCTGATGTAAATTGTGTCCTTGATTGTGTGTCCCCTGATCATGGGGGGAAGACTGGAGAGACCCCGAATCTCAATTTTTTTCTCTTTGCTTCCTTCTGCCATTTATTTCCACTGTCCCTTTTAGTTTGTTCTTCATCACATTCACATCTTTATACCTTTAACTCTAACATGAAAGCAAATTTGCATACTAATGAGTTGGATGTGCTTGGTTTATTCTTTTTAAAAATATTTTATTTAATATTTTTGCATTCAAAACAATTTTTTACAATTGTTTTAAAGATTTTTGAATTCTAGTTTCTCTCCCTTATTCCCACTCTTAAGAAACCAATTAAAAAACCATAAGAAGCTATGCAAAACATTTCCATAAAAGTCAAATTGTGATACATACAGGTCATTTTCCCTTTTTTTTCCAGCTCTTTTTTGGTATTCATGCCTAATAGTGGTGGTGTTAGGTCAAAGGATATGCATGAATTTATAGTCCTTTGGGCACAGATCATATTTTTGATCATTTATAAATTGGGACAGGGCTCTTACTTTTTATAAATTTTGTTCAGTTCCCTGTATGTTTGAGAAATAAGGCCTCATCAGAGAGACTTGCTTAAATTTTTTTTTACAATTACTATTGCTAATTTCTCGTTACTTATTCTCTCTCTCCCTTTACCCTGCCTTTCCTCAAAATTGTTTGCTAGTGATCACTCCCTCCTCCAATATACCCTCTTTTTTATTACCCTGTCTTCCTTCCTATATCCCATTCCCCTCCTATGTTCCTGCAGAGTAAAATAGATTTCTGTACACCTATTGAATGTGTATGTTATTTTCAATTCTGATGAGAGTAAGGTCCATTCACTCTCCTTCTCCTCACCTTCATCCCCTATACTGTAAAAGCTTAGTCTTGTCTTTTTTTTAATGGCAGATAATTTGTACCATTCCACTTCTCCCTTTCCCTTAATCCCAGTACATTCCTCTCTCAATCCTTAATTTCATCATTAAAAAAAATTATCCCTTCATATTCAATACACACCCATGCTTTCTATGTATACTCCTGTCATGTAGGTAAATGGATAAACTTTATTAAGTCCTTTATGATATTAACCTTATGATTACCTCCTTATGCTCCTCTAGAGACCTGTATTTATTTGAAAATTGGATTTTTCCATTCAGTTCTGGTCATTTCATCACAAATGCTTGAAAATCTTCTGTTTTATTGAATGACTACCTTTTCCTCTAAAGAATTAAACTCAATTTTGCTGAATAGGTGATTATTTTTTTTTCCTGAGGCAATTGAGGTTAAGTGACTTGCCCAGGGTCACACAGCTAGGAAATGTTAAGTGTCTGAGATCACATTTGAACTCAAGTCCTCCTGACTTCAGGGCTGGTGCTGTATCTACTACACCACATAGCTGCCCCAGGGTAGGTGATTCTTGGTTGCAATTCTAGCTCCATTGATCCCTTGAATATCATAGTCCAAGTCTGCCAGTCATTTAACATAGAAGCTACTAAATCTTGTGTTATCCTGACCGTGCCTCCAATACACTTGAATTGTTTCTTTCAGGATGCTTGCAATAGTTTCTCCTTGACCTGGAGTTCCAGAATTTGACTATAATATTCCTGGGAGTTTTCATTTTGGGATCTCTTTCAGGAGGTGACCAGTGGATCCTTTCCATTTCCATTTTGCCCTCTAATGCTATATACCAGGACAGTTTTCCTTAATAATTTCTTGAAAGTTTATGCCAGGCTCTTTTTTTTGATTATGATTCAGGTAGACCAATAATTTTTAAATGATCTTTCCTGGATCTATTTTCCAGGTCAGTTGTTTTTCCATGAGATATTTCACATTTTTCTATTTTGTTTCACTTTTTTTGGTTTTGCTTTATTGTATCTTGATTTCTCATAAAGTCATTCCATTTTACTTCCATTTACTCAATTCTAATTTTTAAGAAATTTTTTTCCTCAGGAAGCTTTTGTACTTCTTTTCCCATTTGGCCAATTTTTCTTTTTTAAAGTATTCTTCTTCTCATTAGTTTTCTGTATTTCCTTTTGCACCTCTCTCAATTCTTTCCCTAATTTTCCCTCTATCTCTCTTACTTCATTTTCAAAGTCCCTTTTGAGCTCTTCCATGGCTGAATTCTTATTTTTTCCTGGAGACTTTGGATGTAGAATCTTTGACTTTATCTTCTTCTGAGTGTGTGTTTTGGTCCTCCTTGTCACCATGGTAGCTTTCTATGGTCAGGAACTTTTTCAGTTTCTGCTTATTTCCCCTGTCTATTACTCAGCTTTTGGCTCTGTTAAAGTTGGGCTCTGTTTCAGAGTGGAGGATGCACCATCCCAAAGCTTCAGGGGTTTGTGCAGCTGTTCTCAGAGTTCCTTCTGGGAATCATACCTCAAGCTCTTTTGTCTGCCCTGGAGCTGTGAGGAGGGCCCTCCCCACTGTAAGACCCAGTGTGTTAAAGCAACAGAGCCGGGATGGGGATTGGGGTCTGGGCTGTGCTGGCACAGCCTGTTCTGAGACTGCACATCAGACTCCTACCTCATTGCCACAGACCATCTCCACTGACCTTCTGAGGCTTCCAAGTGTCCCCATAGGAGAGGTCTTGAAGCCTCTAGTACTGCTGCTGATTCACAGGGTCTGCCTTACTGAGGCTGGGGCCAGACCAAGGCCTGGGGGCTGAGCTGGGGCTGGGACAGGGCTAGGGATTGGGGCGGGGTTGCGGGGCCTAGGCTAGGATTTGGGGATTGACTCCTAGGCTCCCACCCTGGTTCTACAGACCCTCTCCACTCACCTTCCAGGTCCTCTTTAGTGTCTCTGAGCTGACAAGTCTGGAAGCCACCAGCATTGCTGCTGATTCAAAGGTCGGGGCTGTAGTGTAGGGGCCTGACCTATACTGGGGCTGCCCTGGATTTCTGCCCTATTATCTTTTCTGCTGAGCTTCTAAATTGCCTTCAGATGGAAAATGTTCTCCATCTTTGGGAGTGTTCTGATGCTCCAAAATCTGTTTAGAGACATTTAAAAATTTTTGGAGCAGTTGGGGGAGAAGTTGGGCAAATTCCTGCCTTTACTCCGCCATCTTGGCTCTGTCTCTTCACTTGTTATGTGAAGAATTAAATCTGGGCCCAATATTTGATACCTTTATTGTTACCAAAATTTTCACTACCCCCACATTCAGTTTTGCAGCCCCATATGGGGTCACGACTCACAGTTTAAGAAGCTTCATATTAAACCCAAGCTAATTCAACTTGACATTCTCTAGCCCGGACTATGTGGCTGGTTACCTAAATACTATCTTAGTATCATTTTAGACTTAACATTTTATGGCTTTTTCTTTGAGTTCCAATCCCTACTCCTGAATCATTCCAAATGGTGTGTGTGTGTGTGTGTGTGTGTGTGTGTGTGTGTGTGTGTGTACTTAATTTCCCAGACTATTGGAGTAAGATGCAGAGCCACATAGATCTGGTCCACTGTAAATTCATATTGTCCCATTTCACAAGATTCCTCTTTATGGTCCAATAGTTAGGTATCTCTTATTGACTCTCTAGCTCCCTCCTCTCACTTACACAGTCTTGCTAGATGACTTTACCTCCTTCTTTACTTTAGAGGATGTCCTTATCTTTTTTTTATCTAAATTTCTCTGTCTCTGTCTCTATCTCTGTCTGTCTCTGTCTCTTTCTGTCTCTCAGTCTCTCTCTTTCTCTCCATCTCTCCATCTATGTCTCTTTCTCTCTCTGTCTCTCTGTCTCCCTTTCTCTCTGCCCATACTTTTCTTTTTCAGCCAATCTTAAAGGAAGAGATTTCTATTCCTGGTTAGAGACTTTGCACCTGTACCCAAGGACTCACTTCTTCATCAGTCTTCCTCTTCAGCATTATCATCCACTTCTCCACTAGCCCTAAGCTCTATATTTATAATATGTTGTCCTCAAAAATAAGGATTTGATTCACAAAGGAGGAAAACCCTGAAAGGAAGGAATTCTGGTCCACCAAAGAATCAAAGTTTGCCAAGGTCAGAGGGCAGCACTGTAGCCTGGATACATCCAAATGAGCCTGAAGAATATAGCCAGCTACCAAACTGCCAAGGTTTGGAGCTAATTGTACATAGAATACTTTGTCAGCTAATGGAGAATTTAAATTTGGTCACTACCTGACTAGAGCTTATTCTCTTTTAGGGAGATTAGATTCACAGAGTAACAAAATCTGGAAGTGGAAAAGGTACTCTGCAGTTACCAACCTAAATATCATGATGATATAGTAGCTGGGGGGCAGCTAGCTGGAACATTGGATAGAGCCTCAGGCCTGGAGTCAAGAAGACTTCAGTTCAAATCTTCATTCATCCAGGCCATTTCACAGCATTCCTCCCTACTGTATAGTAGTTATGTATCTCTTACTGAATCTCTAGCTCTCTCTTCTCACTGTCTCTTTCAAGCCCCAGCCCTAGCAGATAATACTGTATTTCTTAGTAGATGCCGTTTTCTTTATCAAAACTTTCCTGTGCACCTTTAGTTTTTCTTCTGAAATTTTAGAATAATTCTTTCTATGTAGGTAAACACACTCAAATCACTTTGCAGGTGGCATTTCCTGTCTTGTACTTTTGTTCTTCTAAATATGTAGAAAGGTCCAAATGACAGGCCAAATTATTTTCTTCGAATTTCCATTTTTATATGCCTCTATGAGATTCTGAGAAAAAATTACTAAAGAGGAGAAGACCATTAATTTCCTGATTTTAGAGGTACTCTCTGTGCGTGTATATACACAGGATTACTACATTTCTTTATTTTTCTTCTTCAAGAAAATTACAGTGTAAGCCTCCTGTATAAGGGTGAGTTTAAGCTGATTTTTGAAGGAAGCTAGTGAAACTTAGAGGCAAAAGCAGAGGAGGGAAAGGCAAGGAGGACAAGCCATTTCAATATCGTGGAATTGAGTGGTGAACCTGTTAAGTCTACTGTCACTGGATCATGTAATGCATGGAAGTAAAGTGGGAAAAGATTGGCAAGTTAGGAAGAGCTCAGATTGTGAAGTGCTTCTAAACAGCTTTTATATTTAGTCTTGGTAGTAATAATATGCAAATAGAATTAATTCAGTGGGATTGATAACATGGCCAGGATTTAACCTTTAGAAAAATCCCCTTTAATATTAGTGTCTTCCCTCCATCAGATGCCCCCAGTTTGCTCAGTATGTTTGAACAGTTATTTCCAACTTTTCCTTCTCATTATATTATGAGCTCCTTAAGAGCAGGGAATATCTTTTTTCCCCTCCCATCCCTTTTAATGTCCCTAGCACCTAATATAGTGCTTGGCACATAGGAGATGCTTGATATATGCTTGATATATGTTTGACTGATTGATACCAGAATAAAGAATGAATTATATTGGGGAGAACACTGACATAGGGAAAAGACTATTTAAATAATACAGGTGAGAGATATTGAGGACCTGTGCTTGGTTGGTGACTGGGTGAGTACAGAGAAAATATATTTGGAATATGTTGTGAAGTTAGAAATGGCAAAATTTAAAGCACGTGTTGTAAGTGTTGTAAGTGAATTCTTATTCAAGATAACTGAGTTGTTACCCTGGATTACTGTGAGGATGATGAAGAGAGGATTGAGCATACAAATAATAAGCTCTATTTTGAACACATTATTTTTTTAATATCCCTATTACATATCCAGCTTGAGATATCTAAAAGGTCATTGGTGATCTGAAATTGGAGTTCAAGAAAGAGACTAGGATTTTATGACTGAATCCATAGGAGAGAATACATTCATTCAAGTGAGAGAATGTAAAGCAGGGATTCTTAACTTATAATGTGTGTGTCTTTGACCCTTTTGGAAATCTGGGCCATCCTATGAACCCCTTCAAAGAATAATGTTTTAAAATTCATTTAACAAAATACATGATTTATGAATGAAACCAATAGTATTAAAATATATTTATCAGTGAAAAAAATATGTGAAAGGGAGAAGAAAAGAAGGCCAGTACTAACTAAACCTTTGAAGTTACTCATGCTTGGTGGATCTGGCATGGATGAAGATCTAGCAGAGTAAATTGATAAATAGTTGTCATAGGAAGAAACTCCTAACCTTTCAGGGTAGAACAGTGTCATAAAAAATCTTCAAAGAGAGAACACCAAGAAAGAGATGTTGATTAGATTGAGAATTGAGAAAACAACCTTTAAACTTCATAATTAAGGCTTTTACAATATGTTTTGTCTTTTTTTTTTGATGTGGAGCACTGTGGAAGGGACAGAAGGTGAATTTTTATTAGTTGGAAAAAATACCTAAAAAAGACTGCAACCATTTGACCTTCTTGCCAAGAAAAGGAATATAGCAGCCCAGGATGATTATCAGTTTAGAATATAATCTTGATTGTAAAAATCTCATGAAGAGGGATGGTGAAAGATTATCAGTCATATTTCTTATGAAATGGAGAGAAGGTTTGGAAAATAATGAAAATTTAGAGAAATCTTAATAACTAGTTCCACTAAATAAAATTATTTCAGGGACATTGAAGGAATGAAATTGCAATGATGAAAAGAAATGGATGATTCTGCCTCTCTGTCTCCTTTTCTCCCTGTCTTCCTGTCTCTGTCTCTCTCTGTCTTTATGTGTGTGTGTCTCTCTCTCATTTCTCTCTGTCTGTCTGTCTGTCTCTGTCTGTGTCTCTGCTCTGTTTCTGTTGTTGCTTTGTCTCTGTCTCTCTATCTCTTTGTTTGTCTCTGTTTCTGTTCTCTCTCTGTCTTTTTCCCTGTGTCTCTATCTCTCTTTCTCTGTCTCTGTGTCTCTGTTTCTCTGTCTTTCTGTTTCTGTTTCTGTTTCTGTCTCTCTCTTTCTCTTTTCCTTCCCCCCCCCATCTTAGTAAACATTTGCATTTTGATCTAATCGTGTCAGTTCACCTCTTACCTTTACTCCTTCACATCTGTTAGCTTAACTATTAAAGGTAAGTTCACTAGTGGGTATTCATGAGCTATAATGTGGTCAGCAAATTAGTTGGGAGAAAGTATGATAACACTGATGTAGTATTAGTGGAGTTGTAAATTGCTCCAGCCATACTAGAAAGCAGTACATACTTGTCTGTAATATAGTCTGTAAACTGTATTTTGACTCAGTGATAAAACAACTAGGTATATATCTCAGAAAAATCAAGGAAAGAAGAAAAAGCCCCATATGGACAAAATAAGGTAAATAAATTTTTTGGCTTATATTATTAACCTTATGACTTTTCACGTCTTTAAAAACTTTTAACATTCAATGTATCTCCCTTTTGCTACAATCACTTATTTTATATGATTTAGTATTGAGTTTGCAAGATTGTAACATATCCCTTAATTTTCATCATGAAACAACACTTTTCTCTCATTAGTTATAAAGCATACATTTGATGAATAGTCCATTTTCTCCTAAAATCTGTCCTTAATTATAGCTCAAAGGTTTTCAATGGAGTTTAGCTCAAACATATTTCCAGATCACCTATATGTGCTTAATTCTATCTCTTGAATAAATTTCCTAACCTTTCATAGTATGTGGTGTGTTATAAGGTGGTGTTGTGTTATTCTATTTTCATTTAAGAACTTTTATAATTTCATGACACTTATTCTTTTTAATATATTAATATATTTATCATAATTAATCATTCAGGGGCAGCTGGGTGCCATAGTGGATAGTGTTGTACTGAGTATCAGGAAAACTCCTCTTCCTGAGTACAGATCTCGCCTCAGACACTTACTATCTATGTGATTCTGAGCAAGTCATTTAACCCTGTTTTTCTTCATTTTCCTCATCAACAAAATAATCTGGAGAAAGAAATGGCAAAAGACTATCTTAGTAAAAAAACTCCAAATAGAGTTTCAAGGAGTTGTATACAGTTGAAAAACTACTGAATAACAAGAGTTCAAGGCCACTTAAAAACAACAACTTTCCAAAATAGTATTTTTGGTGGTTGTTTTAAAATCTGTGAAGATGCTGAGATCTCAACGCCTCACTTAAGTTCTGACAATAATTTTGATATAAGTTTTAATGAAAAAAAATGAACCGCAGCAGTAAAAATTATCTTTTCCCAATTTTCAGTTCTCAAGCCTTTGCGTTTTCTTGACCATGAAAATGGTTATTTTTCTTAACAGCAAATTCTCTCTGCACCACCTTACCCTCCAATCTTCTTGCTATTCTTTCTTTTTCAAGGTGCTTAGAACACATTGTTTAAGAATTGGAAACACTTTTAGCTGTCAGGTCCTTCAAAGTTTCTAGCCTTTCCAAAAAACACTATTTTAATTTTTATCATATTTGTCAGTTTTATGGGTGTGAGATATTTTAGGCTTCTTCTTGCTAACTATACTTTTAAAGACCTCCTTATGCTTCTTTTTCCTGATAAATTTATATTCCAAATATTTGTTTCATTTTAGTTTAGTTTGAACCAGTGATTCAAATTCCTCCTCTTTTTCTTTGATAATTTATTTTGAGATGTGAAATTTGTATTTTGTTTTTCAGAATATTCTATAATTCCCCTTAATTTGTCACCTCTAATCTGTTCTGATGAATTTTCCTTGATATATGAATATCCTTTTTCTGGATTATGTTATTATTTGTTGAAGTTTTAAACTATGGCCTCTCCTCATGTAGCATTCTGTATATTTAAGTGATATGCTATTTACATCTGTTTATAGTACTTTTGGGAAAAATATATATTTCCTATAAATTTTTCAAAGCTAATAGACCTTGGTTTTATTTCTATTTTTTAAAGTAATATCTTTATTTTATTTTTTCCTAGTTACATGTAAAAACAATTTTAAACATCCATTTAAAAATTGATTCCTGTGCGTTTGCTTTCCCTCCCTCACATGTCCCCTCCTTGAGTCAGTAAGCTATATATATAATATAGCTTATATATATGTTAAGTCATTTATAACATATTATCATATTGGTCATTCTATGAAAGAAGACAAAGAGCTAAAGAGGGGAAATTCAAAAACAGAAAGGGAAAATATTCTGCTTCCATCTGCATTCACACTATCAATTCTTTCTCTGGAGATAGTTATAGTTTTTATATCATGAGTTTGGAATTTTCTTGGATCATTGTGTGACTAAGAATAACTCAATCACAGCTGATCATTGTACAGTTTTGTTGTTACTGTCTAAAATATTCTAATTCTACTAACTTCACTTTGCATCACCTCAGCTAAGTCTTTAGTTTTTTTTTGAAATCAGCATGTTCATCATTTCTTATAGCATAGAAATATTACATTATAATCACACACCAAATTTATTTAGACATTCCTCAATTGATGGGCATCATCTCAATTTCCAATTTTTTGCCACTACAAAAAGAGATGCAATAAGTATTTTTATAAAAATATGTTACCCCCTCTGTCTCTGCCTCTCTCTGTTTTTCTTTGTCTCTCTTTCTCTCTGCCTCCCTGTCTCTGTCTCTCCCTCTCTATCTCTCTGTTTCTCTCTCCCTCTCTCTCTCTCTCTCTCTCTCTCTTCCCTCCCGTCTTTTTGTCTCCTTTCTTTTAGTGATTTAGTGTCCCAATTTTCCCATATTCCCTGTGACATTTATCATTTATTATTATTATTATTATTAATCAATCTGGTAGATATGAGGTGGTACTTTAGAGTTATCTTAATTTGTATCTAATCAATAGTGATTTAGAGTATTGCTTGATATGACCATATAGATATCCTTTATTTCATCTGAAAACTGCCTGTTCATGTTTTGACCATTTGTCAATTGGGGAATGACATATTCTTATAAATTTGACTCAGTTTTCTGTAACCTTGAAAATTGAAGCTTTTTATCATAGGTACTCACTATAAAGGTTATTTCCCAGCTTTTTGTTTTCTTTTTTAATATTAGTTGCATTGATCTTATTTGTGTAAAACCTTTTTTAAATTTAATATAATCAAAATTATCCATTTTGTATGCAGTAATGCTCTCTATCTCTAGTTTGGCCATTAATTCTTTCCATCTCCATAGATATAACAAGTAAACTGTTCCTTTTTCTCCAAATTTATTTATGATTTCATTCTTATGTTTAAATCATGTACCTATTTTGATCTTATTTTGATGTATGGTATAAGATATTGGTTTCGGCTATATTGTTTCTAAGAATTTTTTTTGTCAGATATTGAGTTCTTATCCCAGAAGCTGGAGTCCTTGGGTTTTTTCAAGCAGTAAACTATTATAGTCATTGTATTGTGTATCTGACCTATTCTGTTGGTCCACAATTCTGTTATCTGGTCAGATAGTTTCAATGGATGATTGGCATAATAGTTTAAGTCTGTTATGACCAGACCATCTTCCTTCATTTTGTTTTCATTAATTCCCTTGATAATTTTGACCTTTTGTTTCTCCAGATGAAATTTGTTATTTTTTTCTAGCTCTATAAAACAATTTTTTGGTAGTTTGATTGATAAAGCACTGAATGAATAAATTAATTTAGGTTAAACTGTCATTTTTATTCTATTGTCTCAGTCTGGCCATAAATAATTGATATTTTCCCAGTTATATAGATCTGACTTATTTATATGAAGTGTTTTGTAATTGTTTTCATAGTTTCTTTGTCTTGGCAGGTGGATTCCCAAGTAATATTGTCTACAGTTATTTAAATATAATTTATCTTTCTTTTTTCTTGCTTCTAGGTTTTATGGGAAATATATAAAAATGTTGACTCATATGGGTTTATTTTATATGCTGCAACTTTGCTAAAGTTGTTAATTATTTCATGTAGTTTTTTTTAGTTGATTCTCTAAATATACCATCATATCTTCTTCAAAGAATAATAGTTTTGTTTCCTCTTTGTCTATTCAAATTACTTCAATTTATGTTTTTTTCATCATTGTTTTGCCTTATGTTTCTAGTACGGTACTGAATAATAGTAGATGGTGTTTTTCTTCTTTGTATTTGTATGTGTGCTCTCTCTCTTTCTGTAAGTACATGAATTTGGTAGGACTCCACCTGTTTTTCCAAATATTTTACATATTACTAAAATTAACTATCCTTTGAATGTTTTGGTAGAATTCACTTGTGAATCCATCTGGTCCTGAGGATTTTTTTCTTAAGGAGTTTGCTGATGGTTCATTCTATTTTTTTTATGATTAGTTTATTTAAGCATTCTATTCCCTCTTCTGTTAATCTGAGCATTTTATATTTTTGTAAATATTCATCTGTTTCACTTAGGTTGCTAAATTTATTGACATACAATTTGGCAATCCTAATTATTGCTTTAAATTCCACTTTATTAGTGGTAAATTTACCCTTTCCATTTTTGATTCTATAATTTGGCTTTTTTCTTTCTTTTTTTAAAAAATCATGTTAACCAGTGCTTTTTCTGTTTAATTGGTTTTTCCATAAAATTAGCTATTAATTTTTTTATTTATTAGTTCAGTGGTTCCCCCTTAGTTTCAATTTTATTAATCTTTCATTTGATTTTCAGGATTTTTAATTTGATGTTGATTTGGGGATTTTTAATTTGTTCTTTTTCTAGGGTTTTTTTTTTTGATCACATGTCCGAGTCATTAATCTGCTCTTTATTTTATTGGTGAAAGAGTTTAATGAAATTATTAATTGTTTCTGTGATTTGTTCTTTGATCTGATGATTCTTTAGGATTAGTTTATTTAGTTTTCATTTTTAATTCATGGGCCTTTGTTGACAATAATTTTTATTGTATTGTAATGAAATTTAATATTTCTGCCTTTTTCATTTAAGTATAAGATTTTTTTTGTGCCCTATTATATGGCTAAATTTTGTAAGTGCCATGTATCACTGAAAAGAAGGTATATTCCTTTCTTTACTCATTCAGTTTTCTCCAGAAGTCTATCATAACCTTCTACAATTATGTTCACCTTCTTAACTTCTTTCTTCTTCATTTTGTGGCTAGATTTTTCCAGTTCTGAGAGGGGAAAGTTGAGGCCCTCCACTAGTGTAATTTTGTTTGTTTCCTGCTGTTAAGCTTTTTACTGCCCTTTTAAAATTGTTTCTTTATGATTTGGTGCATATATGTTCAGTATTGATATTACTTCATTGATTGTGATATCTTTTAACAAGATATAATTTTCTTCCTTATCTCTTTCAGTTAGATCTAATTTTGCTTTTGCTTTGTCTGAGATCACAATTGCTATGTCTGCTTTCTTATTTTTAGCTTCAGCTAAAATATTTGTATTCTCATGCAATCTTTTACCTTTACTCTTCAAATGTGTTTCTTATAAACAACATATTGAACATATTGTAGGATTCTTTTTTTTTTAAATTCACTATATCATTTTCTAGAAATGGTATTTGGGCTTTTTATTTCATATTTTTTCCCCCTGATGATTCATAATCATTAGATTATCTTTTTACAGATTTTTCAGATTTCATTTCATTTGTTTAAGGAGTTCACATATCATTTGTTTTTTGATTTTGTTCTATTAGCATTATTAGGTCCTAAATCTCCCACCCTATGTTTTAGAGAATCTGCTTTTTTGAAGAGATTCTGATAATTTGTCAAAATATTCTAGTGTTTCATTTGTCTTTTTGTGTTTTTTTTGAGAGCTTCAAGTTCCACATTAATTTTTATCCTTATTTCCTTTAATACTTTTAGTTATTGTATTGCTGTTCTGATCCATTCTGGAAATTATTTCAGGGCATATGGTTGTGATTGTTATATTTTCTTTTTCATCAGATATTTTTGTTGAATATTTTAATTTAGTATTTAATTATAGACAGAAACTTTCAAAATTATTTGCTTTTCTTTTATCATTCACTAACTATGCTTTCCTCTATCTTCTCTGCCTCTTAATCATCATAACTCTCCTATGCAGACTGTCTGGGCTAGACAAAAATCAGGTTAGTGTGTACCTAACTAGAGTTGGGATAGCAGTTCTGGTTCTACTGCAGAGGAGAGACTCAGAGAAGTGTTGACATATAGCAAAGGAATATTAGGTATGATTACAAGTTGTAATCTGGCATTATTACCCCCACAAGGGTTTTATTGTGCAGATGTTTCCTATCTCTTTTTAAAAATTAAAGTTTTTGTTACATTATTTAGTTCATTTCTAGTTTGAGGTAGTACAGATTAACTGTAGCCTCTTATTTAATCATCTTGCTCATTTTTTAAATTGTAAATTTATACTTTAGAAAGAATTTCAAAATTTAACAACAATCCAAAAACAGTATAATGTAGACTTTCTAGTCTGAAATCTAATTGTACTAAATAATTTTCTCTACAGTAGAGAAGCAATATCTTATATTTTTATAGGTTCTTCTATCATCTCTTTATACATACCACATTGCACATACTTGCAATATCCATGCATAATAAGGTAAACTCATGATTCAGTGTTATCTTGTATTTTCACTTTTACTGGGAATGTTTTCATTTTTAACTAGATACCAGACCAAACTGAGATCTTTTTTTGATTAGTCTAATTCCTTTTCTTTATGAGGGCAATAATAAAAAGCAACAAAAATCTCTCATGGTAGCATAGTACTATAACATTACTACTCTAAAGAATGATTCCCATAGGAGTTATATGTAGGCAGTTATAGCTTTTAATAGCTTTATTTACTCAATGGGTTCTAAAGGCATCCTGAGGGCTATCACATTATTCTAATCCATAGAATTAAAGACGATATAGACAGCACAACCCAGTGGACAAAGTACCAGCTAGGGAGTCATGAATCTGAAATTTGTGACCTTGAAATGTGACTTCAATCAACTTATTTAGAATCTTCTTTCTCTGTACTAAATGCAGTTGAATCTTGATTAGCCTAGACATGTATATTTATCTAGTACCCAAGAAGTCCCTTTTTATTCTGAAATTTTGTGAATCTAGGATGCTATTGCTCTACAATAATGCAAATGCAAATACAACAAAATCTTATCAATTCACTTTAATAGGGGCTGATGGTAAAATGTCTAAGTAAGAAAACATTTTGCAAAGAAATGCACTTTATTCCAATAGACTTATTTGAAAGGGTGGATTGATTGATGAATGAATAAATGTGTTATCTTCAATATATGTGCTAATAGTGCTTACTTATAATACTTGTAATATAAGCCCATATCTGAGAGTCTTACAATTGCTTTTATAAATAATTAAGGATAATTTGTAGTTACCTCTCATTTGTTCAGTCATGTCCAACTCCTTGTTTTTTGGCTTTAAAGATAATAGCGTGATTTGCCATTTCTTTCTTCAGCTTGTTTCCCAAATGAGGAAATTGGTAAATTGAGGCAAACAGGATTCTTGCCCAGGGTCACATAGCTAGGAAGTGTCTGGTCCAGATATGAATTCATATTTTTCTTACTCCAGGCCTGGTGTTTTATCCACTTTGCTACTCTCATGTTCATTATTACCATAAATACTGTTTTTTTAGAACTCTACTTGATCAGTATATGATCATTAATTTTATTTTTAATTTGCTTGACAAATTAAAAAATGGAGATATTATATTTTCTTATAATTATTTTTCTTTTCTTAACATTTTCACCCATAATGTTTTTGAAAGGATTATTAAAAGCACTTAGATCCTAATCCTCCCTTTGGTAATGTTCATTTGAGTTTTTCACTCATGTTTGTTAGATTATAAACTCCTTAAGGTTCTGACTGTGAGTTCCAATTTGTATACCACACAAGGACTATCACATTATTGATGCTCAGTAAATATCTAAATGAATGAATTAGCTAATATCCTGTGATTTGTCCAGCACTGCCCAGCAATCAATGGCAAAGTTAATGTGCCATTTATAGTACAGTAATCATTTATTAAGGCCAGGCACTGTGCTTAGCACTAGGGATACAGATAAGAAAAGGAAAGACATATTCTATCCTCAAAGAGCTTATGGTCAAACAGGGATGACAACAATCAAAGGAAACAGAAAAATAGGAGGGTTTAGGAGGGGATAGGAAGGACCCAAAGGGGATGATGATAGTGGAGTAGAATATAAAGCATATGGCTGGTGGGCACTGAAAAATTCACTGAGTTTTTGAGCTCTCTTTAGGGGGAGTTTTTGGAGAATTTTTGCTTTGTTCCCTCAGCCCTCCAGTCACTGAGGCAGAAGCTGTTGTGGATGCTACTAAGGTGTGCTGATGCAATGAAAAATTTCCCACTGATAAGAGTAGAGGAGCTATTTAATTAAGGCTCAGTGCCTGGATAGACTGGAGAAAAAACACTTTTGTTTCTTTTTTCCTGTGTCTAAAATCAATGCTCGGACTAATTTGCTTTCAACAGGAAAGAAGGCCTGGACTCTCTCACTACCTTTTTTCCCAGGCCTACTTGAACTAGCCTTCATACTGCCATATTATGGTGGGCAGAGGTCTTCTTTATTGAAGACAGAGGTGATATAATGACATAATGTTATCCTCTCCTGCTGACACAGCTTGTTTCCATTTGGAGACGATTAATCATTTAGTGAAGTTTAATGCTAGTGTATCCCTGTTGAATAATCTTGCAATGTTTGTGCTAAGTAAACTGCATTTTCTTAACTGTATAATCAAATAGGGGCTCCTTATTTCATCCCAAAACCCTCCCCAGAAGTATACTTTGCCAAATTCAAGTTTGGTAAATTGTCTCAAACTTATTTTTCTTCTTAACATGGTTCATAATTATTTATTTTTGGTCAGCTTATTATTCAGAATATAATTAAGCTTTTATTTAGGTCCCCACTTCTTATGTGTTCTTTCCCAGTGTTATCTGTTTGCATTATAGTCTTTATAGAATGTGTTTCATATTTCTGCCTTTTTACTTTTAATTTGCATTCTTTCTGTTCTAACATATGGTCTATTTGTAAAGTTATGACATATATGTCTCTCTGTGTAGACAGCTATATATATTTTTTCTCTCTTTTTTCCATTCAAAATATGCCACAAAGCTTTTAGACATAACTTTCCTGACAGCAGAAAGGTTTATATTTTTCCTTTTATTTATTTTTCTCTTAAGTTTATCAAACTATGAGAGAGAATAATAAAATTTTTCTATAATTAAAATTACTATATCTTCTTGTAATTTATTTACATTTTCACATATGAGTATAGTTGCTATGATTCTATCCTTCCCTTCTTCCTTTACTCCTCCCTTTCTGTCTCTGTCTTTGTTTCTGTGTCTTTCTCATTATCCCACTTGCCTTCAATCCTTTTCTTTCCTTAAGCTTAATTACCCCCTAACCTCTTGAAGTGATCATTTTTGGTGATGTTCTTTTCCAGAGTATTTTTATTTACTTTTATTATGCTATTCTTATTTTTTCCTAGTGTTTTGTGAATTCTTTGCCCCTGTGAATGTCTTTTATCCTTACTAATTCCCATACACAACATTATGCTTTTTCTGTACCAAGTTTAAACTCCCTCTTCTGTTTCACTTTCTTTGGTATTGTGGACATGAGCTCTTATGATTGTATTAACTGATTAAATATGCTAGAGCTTCCACAGGGGAACCAGAAAATGGAATAGCACAACAGTTAGCCAGTTAGGACTACTTATGAAGCCAAGGGCTGCATGACATACCAATAATCTTTTGTGAGTAACCATTAGCTTTACTCAGAGAGATGCCCAAAACTGCCGAAACTGGTCTTGATTAGCTAAGACAGAGCACTACACATCTTGGTTTCTGACTTAGCTCAAGAATAACAAAGATCCTACTTTCTGATTTTTTTTATTTTTGCATAAGTCTTCTCTCTGGAACCCCATTTCATTGACTTCCAGATCTATTACGTTTGTCATTTAAATCCATGCTTAGCTATGACTATCTCAAATAGTCATAAATACTACAAATATATACAAATAATCATTAAGCAGTTGAGAACTTTGTCTCTCTCTGCTCCAGCTTGTAAGCTTCTTTCAGGCAATAAATGCTGTTACAATCTTTGCAAACTGTGAGTGAACCCTGACTCATTCCAGCTACCTCTTTTGGGTCTGGGATTTCTTCTATTTTGGCAGTTCACAGGGGTTTTTATTTTATCACTGTATTTGTAGATTTCATCACAATCTTCCTTCTCCTTACATAGGTTTATTGTTATCATTATTATTTACAATTTTACAATAATATTAAGCTCAATTTTATGTAAGTTAGTTTTTTCTCCCTGCCATGCCTTATTCTTAAAAATAATAATTCAAAAAGGTAGCCATATCATGTAATGAGAGTCACGAAGTTCTGATATGCCCTCTGTCTTTACCATAATCATACACAATTCCTATAAGCAAGGTTTCTTTGGTTCTATTTCTCATTCTTCCACTCCATTTAATGGTTGCCTCTCTCTTCTAGAGTAGAATACAGTTGTGGGAACACACAGTCCTTATTCAGAGAAGATGATTTCCTTGCGTGCCCATTCTTCCTAAACAAATCAATCATGACACACAAAACACACACACACACATACACACATGTCCTGTTTTTGTTTGTTTTTGTTTTTAAAGGTACTTCTTCATTTTGCTCTCTGGAATTCTTTCCTTTTCCCTCAAACCAAGTCCTCCTCTTCATTGTTTTTTATTTTTTTCTCCCATCTTCATTAACCCTTCCCCTTCATTTTTGAGGGATTAAGGAATTTTCCATCTTTTCTCTATTCAGGTACAGAATAGGTGGTGGTGCATTCCCAGATCCTTGTTCCTAAAAGTTAGGCAACTTTTCACTGTGACCCCATCACAATATTTAATGATTTACTTATGGTGAAATATATATATGTCCTGTAGAATATCAATCTAACTTTCTTGTCTTCCTTTCATGGTAGTTCATTAATATTCCTTTAATTCTTTAACCTCTTAAATCCTTCTGGGTCCTTCAGTACCATCTTTTCTTTTGGAAACACTATTTTTTTTTAAAAAGCAATTTTATTTCATTACTTAGTCTTTTCTTTATAATTTTATATACTTCTTGAGGGTTTTTCTAGATATTTGTAAGTTATGTATCCTCTTTACCTGTTTTGTTTTTGTTTATTAGAAACACCTTAAATACCTCTCATATCAAAGACTCTTGTTTTTGTTTATAATATTAGACTTAGTTGTGAACGGTGTTTTTTTAATTTCAATTTGATCCCTTTCCTTTTTGGAATATTTTCATGAAGTCTTTTTTGTATTTTTTTGTGGCAGCAGATGCGATTCTGGGTTATTCAATTTGACTTTCTGTCATAATTGAGTTTTTTTTTTTTGGTTTGTTGTTGTTCTTGATTCTTTGTAAAATGTGTTTCATATGAATTTGTGTAATTTAATTCATTTCAAGCAAGGTTTTCCTTAGCTTGTGGATTTTACCAAACAGTACTATTTTGTGTATTGTTAATAGTTCTCTGGGGCTTTCATCTATTGCTTTTTATAATGTAATGTTTGGATTAAAAAATATTATTCGGTTCTGTTCTATGATCCTTAAATGATTTTTCTATGTTGTTTTTTCATTGTCAGACATTTTTGTTTGTTTAGAATATGTACATTTGTTCAAAGTTATTGTCTTTTGCTTTTTTTCAATCAATTTTTTTTTTGCTTATGCAGTTAAAATTCCAAATCTGTCATTTTCATTCTCAGGTAGTCTGCCTCTTTGGAGAGAGTGTCTATCCACTACTCCAATTTACCTATCTTATTTGTCTTCATTAATTATAACTTGAAAATTTTAATTTCTGATCCAATTTCCATTTCTTTTAGATCATTCTGCAATTTCTTTTTGCTGTATAGTGTCTGGGGTATATGCAGAATTCTCTTTTTGACTAGAGATTTTTGGTTCATTTTTTTTAAGTGTGATCCAATAACTGGCTTAAAAATTAGGAAGAAGTTAGGAAGTTTGAGCCCCACCAATGATACAATGGCTGGATTACCCAACCATTCATTTAACCTTTCAATGTTCTAGACAACTTTTTATAAGTTTCAGAGAAAGTGCCAGTATATAGTGGTAGAAACAGGTTCTTTCCTGAAAAGCTTCTTATATTAATAAAAAATTACATATTCATTCTGTTCCTATTCTTCCTATCCTATCTTTTCATTATGTAGAACTTCTTCAAAAAGGGTTATCTTTTTTTTAATTAAAAAATTTATTTATTTCCTCTCCCCTTCCCCCTTTTAAAAAAATGACTTACTTTTTATCTACTTGGATTGCAGTCCTATATTTAACCTTTTTTTCCTTGGACTTTTTTATCTTTCAATCTTTTAATTATATTCTCAGTAGGCCATATCTGATTTTCTTGGATTTAATAGCCTGCTTCACAGACTACCATGTGTAGATATATTCAGTTTCTGGGGTCCTGACAATACAGCTATCTCCTATTCTGAGTAAGAGGTCTGACCTCAGGTAGTTTCAATTCTTAATATGCTTCAATGTCTCCTCCACTCCTCAAGGTAGTTTCATTCTCTTGTTTGTACAAAACCCATGTCTTTGTAAGGGGAGGGGAGCGAAGGAGGGGGAGACATCGGCCAAGTGATATGTGAGGACTGCACATGATATCTAAAATGCAATAAAACAATGAGTTGAACATTTAAATATTTCACTTTTCTAATGTTAACTTAGACATTTATGTTGTCCAATATTTTGTCTTCCTATAGATTCAGCTTTAATTACTCTACTCTTTGATGTATATTTCCCTTTTTCATGATTTTGAAGTTGTAGAGGTATGCAGAAAATAACTTCTCTCTCATCTTGCTGATCATATGATTCGTATTTTTGAGTTATTGGTCTGTAAATACCATTGCTTTTACCTTTTATGTGATTAGTCCTTAAATAAAAATATGTTTATGTAATTTATATATGCAATTATAATACTTTGGTTACTTTTTGTGAAAAAAAGTAAGAAAAATGCTTCTTAGGTCATTCCTTATTTATCTAATATCAGCTGAAAGGTTTATTTTTTTGGGGGGTATAGAAATTTGTAAAATGTACTTATGTAGAATCATTGGCACCTCTTTATTTATGACTTAACTGGTATCTCTAATTTAAAAAAATAGATTGACTTTGATGGCTATAAATAGAAGAACCTTTTTAGTCATCTGCTTTTGAAAGTGGTTTAATAATTCCATGCTGAGTTTCCTTTCAGCAGATTTAATGAAAATCAGCATGATATTGTAGCTGCCAGTATTGGACTCTGCTACAATCTTCATGTGTTTCATGGTGAGAGAGATTAGAATAGCAACTCATAAACTCATATTAATGATTCCATATTCTTTGTCTGAGATAAAAAGTGACACAAGTCTTTACCAACAATTCCTCTTCTTCTGAAGGGGGCCCCTCTTTTTCTTGTTCACTATCATGGTGCCTTAAAACAAGGAAGTGTTAAATAGCAGTTTTCTACCCTTCTTCCTGCCTCATTATGGATGTCAATATCCAGATTCTCTAGGGCATTCAGGCAGGAAATAAGGATTTGATTTGCAACATACTGTGAATAGTTATTAATTTGAAAGTATCCCTCCAAAATTTTTTTGGCTAATACAAGAATAACATATGCTTACATCAATGCTATTATTTCTTGATTTTCATAGAGTTGAATAATATGTCATAATATTTTAAGCATAAAAATGATTTCTATTTTAAAAAATTAACTATTCCATGGGAAGTTTCTTTTAAAAAAAGTACCATTCCTTTTCTCGAATTTCTTGATTGACCAAGTTCAGTCCTCCATCACTGGGAGGATTGTTAAATAGCTTTGTGGGCATATTTTTGAGAGACAGTGACAGATTGTTTGGATTATTGTTTTGTTGAAAAAAGAGCCCTTAACAAAAGATAAAATATTTTAAGGTACTTGTACAGTAAAAGACCTTTTTCTTCTTTTAATCCAGACAATATAAAATTTATTGTGAATTCTGTTTTTTTCCCTACATCATTCACATTTTGTTTTCAACATTCTGTCTCCAATTTAGAAAGTGTTCCTAGAATCATAGGATTTAGAATGGAAAGATTTTTTAGAGTTCATCTTCCAGGTAAATATTTAAATGTGATTAGGAATCCTCATCCAGAAATATTAAATGCTCTGATGTCTTAACAGCCATTGTTTTTTTTTTCTTTTTTATTCTTGTTTTTTTGGTTTGTTTTTGTTTTGTAATTTTTGATGATAACAGCAGAAATCTTTTTTTTTTCAGATCATCTTTTTTTTTAATTAAAACTTTTTATTTGCAAAACATATGTATGGTAATTCTTCAACATTGACCCTTACAAAGCTTTTTGTTACAAATTTCCCTCCCCCCTAGTCCCCACCACTCCTCTAGATGGCAGGAAATCCACTACATGTTAATTATGTTAAAATACTTGACAAATCGAATATATGTATACATATTTCCACACTTATCATTGTTGTGCAAGAAAAATCGTATCTACAAGAAAAAAAATCAGAGAAAGGAAAGCCAATTCAAGCAAACATCAATAGAGAGCATGAAAATGTTATGTTGTGGTCCACATTTCATATCCCTCTCTCTGGGTGTATATGGCTTTCTTCACTGAACAATTGGAACTGGTTTGAAACATTTCATTGTTGAAGAGAGCCATGTCCATCAGAATTGATCATCATATGGTCTTATTGTTGCCATGTATAATGATCTCCTGGTTCTGCTCATTTCACTCAGCATCAGTTCATGCAAGTCTCTCCAGGCCTCTCTGAAATCGTTCTGCTGGTCGTTTCTTACAGAACAATAATATTCCATGACATTCATATACCATAATTTATTCAGCCATTCTCCAATTGATGGGCATCCATTCAGTTTCCAGTTTCTAGTCACTACAAAAAGGGCTGACACAAACATTCTTGCACGTGTGGGGAACAGCAGAAATCTTGAAAAAGTAGTTGGTGGAATTGGAATTGCAATTGCAATGGACTGCTCTTTCTATTCCCCTTTCTTGTTTCTTGACTCCTTTGGTGAGATAGTTTACTTATGAATCAGGTCTCCCTGGAAGAAATGAACTTTATGAATACTGAAAAGGAACCCTTCTCAAATTAATGAGAGTCTTGTCCCAGTTTTAAAAAGTCAGCATTAGACCTGAGAAGTAAAAAAGAAAAGCTGAAGTGATTTTATTTTCATAGGTGACCACACCCTTTCTAATTCTTATATTTTGAACTCTAGTGGGAAGAAATGGGGGGGGAAAGCAATTAAAATGTAATGAAGAATGAGATGGACATGTCCACAGGTATACCAGAAATTCACATTCATATCTTCCTTCTTCAAATTGGAAAAAATGCATAAGTGTCACTTTATGAGTTGTCCCCCTACTGAAGGAGACAGCAAGATAGAATGAGAAGAGGATTGGATTTGGAGGTAGAACATCTACCAGGAAATTCTACATTTGCTACTTATCATTCATGAAGTCTTTTGCAAGGCACTTACTTTCAAGGATGAAGGACAAACCACTTCTTAGGAAAGAGATATGTCGAGGAAATTCATGTTTCCTCTGAGGTCTTTTCCAATCTTTAAAAAATACCTTAATTTTTTAAAGCATCCATTCCATTTTCAAGTATTTCTCTCTTCTTTTTAGAGGATTATCCTTTCTAAAAAAAGTAAAATCAGAAAGAATTAATTAATACATAAATTGAATCTAATATACAATGTTATACTAAACTCCTGCTATCCTTAACCCTACCTCAGCAAAGAAGGAGATATCTATCTATCTATCTATCTATCTATCTATCTATCTATCTATCTATCTATCTATCTATCTATCTAATGTATATATATATACATATAGTTTTTTTTTTCAGGGTAAAACTTGACCATTATAATTATTTATCATTTATTTTCATTTTTCTGTGATCATTTAAAAGGTTGCATTCATTTTGTATTCTACTTTTCTCATCCTAATTTTATCACTGTTTCTCAGTTCATATAAGTTTTCTTATAATTTTCTGTATTCTAATATTTGTCATATATTATATTACAGAGAAATTCCATTAAATTCATGTACCACAACTTGTTTAGCCATTCCTATGTTGATGGGAATGTTATATTCTTTTCACTTAATTTTTTTAAAGTGCTGCTTTAAATATTGTGGTGCCTATGAGGCCCTTCCGGCTCTGAGACAGTTATTTCTTTCTTTCTTTTTTTTTATTAAAAGCTTTTTATTTACAAAACATATGAGTGATTTTTCTACATTGACCTTTGCAAAAAACTTTTTTCCCAAGCTTTTCCCCTCCTTCCTCCCACCCCCACCCCTAGATGACAGGTAATCTAATACATGCTAAATATGATAAATTATATGACAAATACAATATATGTATACATATCTATACAGTTATCTTACTGCACAAGAAACATCAGATCTA
>JAJPUD010006864.1:0-28667 GCA_023553655.1 Myrmecobius fasciatus | reverse complement strand
CTCCCTGCTCCAGCTCCCTGCTCCAGCTCCCTGCTCCAGCTCCCTGCCCTGGTCTCCCTGTGCTACAGTCTGGGTTCAGCAGACCACCCCCCCTGCCCAATTAAAACAGACCTGTTTTGAAGTTCTTCCAGAGTGTCTTCTTCTAGAATCGTGTTGTCATCCATATATTGTGGATTTTTTTTGCTTCAAAATCAGTCTAGAGGCTTCATATGTTGTTGGTTTGAGGGAAGGTTAGAGGAGGTTACAGAGACTCCTGTCTGATCTCTGCCATCTTGGCTGCACTCCCGGAAGTCTCTGAACTCCACTCGACACTATTATTTTTACACTGGATAAATGATTAGATTTTTGATCAGATAGATTATTTCAAATCATAGTTCTATAATTTACTTTATATGACTTCAGCCAAGCTGCTTCATCTCTCTGGGCTTTATTTTCTTAATCTTTGAAATAAAAGCATTGAATTAGATTTCTTTTCATCTCTAAACATGGAAATAATGACAATAATAATAATAGCTACCATTTATAGGCACTTCAAAGTTTTCAAGACATTTTATAAATAATATTTCAGTTGAGCTCATGACAACCCTGGGAAGTTGATAGTATTGTTATCATCTATATTTTGTAGTTGAAGAAACATACAGGCAGTGACTTGTCCAAGAGTCATACAGCTAGTAAGAAGTATGAGGTGTTGAAGGAGACCTGGCTCCTCTGGTGGGAGGGTGTGCCAGTCCCTTCTCTGTGCTGCTTATTCATCTTTGGTATCCATCTATCATCCAGTTCTCACCAGTGGCTCCCAAAAGCTATAACATGCAGCATCCACAACATGGTAAAGCCGTCTTGGCAGATTAGGTAAACCAGATTGAGGGGAACTGACAGATCTCAAACCCATTAGTGAGTTAGGGTGATGTATAACCCAACTAAGCATGCGAAGGGGCGGGTAGGAACAATTTGATTTCAACAGCAGTGAAAAAAGCAAGCCTTCGAGTTGGGCCAGATTTTAAAGACACAAAGGTCATCTGTTGCATCCCAAAGTCATACATTGCACACCAAAGCCACTCCCTGCATCCCAAGGTCATCTGCTGCATCCCAGGCTGCCATCAGTCATCTTGACTTTTGTTTTGCCACTGGACTTTGATGACTCTGGAAGAGAGAGTGATGCATCAGGTTCACTTATGTCCAATACATGCACAAATATCACATCAATCTGTGATCTCAGTGGTCTGAACAAAAACAAGCCTCTGAAGGCAGATAAGAGTTTAACTAAGACCAGCGTTCTGTCCATTGTGCCAACTAGCTCTGGCCAACTTCTACAACCTTTTGGTGCTTTTATCCTCAACTCACCTAAAGAGCACTTTCTCAGAATACCCTGAGTACTTTGTTGTAGTCAAAACCATTGATTTGTGGTGAAATAATAAATCACCTTAGGCCTAAAGAGCAGAAGTAGAGAAGAACAACTGGGAAAGAACCTTTCTCATCATATTCAAGTTCTTGTTCTCTGTCTGAGTCTCTCTCTTTTTTCCCTCCCTCTCCTCACTGGAAAATGCCCAGAGATATTATTTGTACTTAAGGTGAAAGGACAGAAGAGAAGTCTCTCTAGGTAAACTTTCTGTGATGCATAACAAGAGAAACAAGACCTGAGGGTATGCTTCCATAATGTCAGAGGGAATTGTCCTGGGAAGTACACTGGACCAAAAGTTGGCATCAGGATTCCTGAATTTGTATCCTGGTTTCTGCCTACTTTCAGGGTAATGTTGAATTACTTTAACTTTCTGAGCTCAGTTTCCACATTTTGAAAAGTTGAAATAATATTTTTACCTCCTCTTTCATCAGACTGCTATGAGGAAAATTCTTTTTCAGCCATAGCATTTATAGGCCTATGTGGTTATTACTCTCCTCCATCAATCCCTGACAGTAACAGTGGCAATTAGAATATTCAGAGTTTTGGTTGAACAACTTCAACCACATTTTCTGGAGTTGCTGTTCTTTACATTCTTAGCTTCTGTTCTCTATAATAGGAAAAAAGAATAAATATGGGTGCTGTCAATTTAATTCAGTTATCTTTCTTTGAAAATAATGTAGTTAATTAGATTAAGATGATAATATTAAGAAGTAAATATTGGGAAAATAAATTCAAGAGTTTAGGATTAGGAGTGGGGGCATATAAGGGGTTAAATAGAAGCTGAAAATAGCAAAATGAAGGGCAAATGATCAACTCCAATCACTGTATTTTCTAATAGTCATTTGCAGTTTAAGGTAGAGAGAGGACAGGTGAGAATGAAGAGAGAGAGAAAGTCTGGAGTGGTTAGTGACTGGGGTGGTAGTGATGCTTCAAGGAGTTAATGGATATACAGCATCTTGCAAACCTTAAAATGACATTTAAATGTCAATTACTAAGATCATAATTATTGTGAATATCTTGATGAGCCTCAGTCTGGTGAAAACTTCATTCCCTGATCTTTTTCCTGTACTCCGGCTGAGCTGAAGCAGTGTTTATTGAGCAATACAGGGATAGGTGTTTTCTAGGGGGGAAAAATTATGTGCACATACTTTCAAGTTTAATCTGCATTATTAACACTTTATTTAGTCTAGAAAATCAATAAAAATAAATATAGCCTTGCTTTGTAGTGGTTATAGATTTCCTAGGTGTAAATACACTGGAAATTTAACAATCAAATTTTTCAAACAGGAGTTAATTCCAGCATCCCTATTTAAGCATCAATACCTGAGAGAGAGCTAAGTGTTTATATGCAAAAGATACATGTTGGGTGTATCCTTGAATATTTTATGTAAATTCAAGTGAAAATTTCTGTACTGATCACCTGCAATAAAAAGTGGACATGTCACTGGGGTATTGAATTGAGGTGTATATAGGTGGGATATATTTCACCTGTATTGGAAAATATGGGGCCTTACTTGACTAAGATGGACTTAGGTAGACAGATACTATATAGAAGTAGAGTGAATTTTTAAAAATGTGTGGATATCAGTGGAAAATGGAGAGCATAGAACTATTTAATTGTGTGAAATTACCATGAAGGTTGGATGATAAATTAACATACTAGTGGAACTTAAAAATCTCTTTTTAGATTATTTTGGAGGATTGTAAAATACTTTGAAATCCTAGCATTGAAACTAAAAAGAAAAAATATTCCAATAAAAGTTTAATATTACTTTTATTTCCTGTATGTGAAAAAGAAAAATATTTTTAAGTCAAAAATGAGGTACTGGATTCTGTTTCATTGTAGTTATCTTTTCTTGAAAAAAATTTGCATAATTTGCTATCACATTCTGTATTATCTTTCTTTTGATTTTTCTGAAATAGATGTTTATTTTTTATTTTTTTAAATTTTTATTTATTTATTTATTATTTTATTTCATTTTATTTGCAAAACATATGTATGGGTAATTCTTCAACATTAACCCTTACAAAGCTTTCTGTTACAAATTTTTCCCCCCTACTCCCCACCCCTCCCCTAGATGGCAGGATATCTACTACATGTTAATTATGTTAAAATACTTGACAAATCGAATATATGTATACATATTTCCACGCTTATCATTGTTGTGCAAGAAAAATCGTATCTACACGAAAGACATATCAGATAAAGGAAACACAATGCAAGCAAACATCAATCGAGAGTATGAGAATGTTATGTTGTGGTCCGCATTTCACATCCCTCTCTCTGGGTGTATATGGCTTTCTTCAGTGAACAATTAGAACTGGTTTGAAGCATTTCATTGTTGAAAAGAGCCATGTCCATCAGAATTGATTGTCATATAGTCTTGTTGTTGCCGTGTATAATGATCTCCTGGTTCTGCTTATTTCACTCAGCATCAGTTCATGCAAGTCTTTCCAGACCTCTCTGAAATCGTCCTGCTGGTCGTTTCTTACAGAACGATAATATTCCATAATATTCATATACCATAATTTATTCAGCCATTCTCCAATTGATGGGCATTCATTCAGTTTCCAGTTTCTAGCCACTACAAAAAGGGCTGCCACAAACATTCTTGCACATGTGGGGCCCTTTCCTTCCTTTATAATTTCTTTGGGATATAAGCCCAATAGAAACACTGCTGGGTCAAAGGGTATGCACAGTTTGATAACTTTTTGAGCATAGTTCCAAATTGCTCTCCAGAATGGCTGGATCCATTCACAGTTCCACCAACAATGCAATAGGGTCCCAGCCTTCCCACATCCCCTCCAACATTCATCATTAACTTTTCTTGTCATTTTAGCCAATCTGACAGGTGTGTAGTGGTACCTCTGTCTTAATTTGCATTTCTCTGATCAATAGTCATTTGGAGCACCTTTTCATATGACTACAAATAGTTTTAATTTCAATATGTTTATTTTTAATTGCACAGAACACAGTTGGTTCAAAGCAGAAATCATTTATTGAAATAGCATAGTACGAAATGTAGCAATAATTTTTTTTTTGCTTATTTGTGTGGTGATATAGCCAATCCAAAGCCTCAAAGAAGCTTTGCTGTTCTCATTTAGGATTATATTTAATGTATTTCTAAAATGGACAAAAATATAGGTACAAGAAATTCAAAACTTTTTTAGATTCAAGACAGTATATCAGAACATATATTTTGTTAAATAGATCAAAATAAGAAATTTAAAAAAATTTCCTTCATTACTGGAATAGCTAATTTGTCTAATATATACTGATTACCAAAGAGAACATTAAAATTTTCTTAAGGATTGAGAGTCTAAACAAAACTAGCTTTTGATATTGAAAGATTTTCTTTAATATTGTTTACTTTCACCACTTGCTAGTGTAAGTCATAGGTAGAATAGAAAGCCTCAGAGATATGCAAAACATGCTTATCACTTTGATAAGCTTCATGGATAATGTAGGAAAAATCTTCAAAGAAAAGTAACACAATCCTCTAACCATTAGGACACAAATGAAACAAACAGATTGCAAATCTAATGATAAACATCTTTAAGAAGTTTCTAATTATTTAAGAATATGTTTTTTATTTTTAGAAAATTGGTTTGCTCATTGTAATGGATCCATATCCTAATTTAGGAATACATTTAACATTGCTGCTTAATTACAAAATTAACATTAACAGTGTATTAAAAATTATAAACTTTCTCATTTAAATAATTCACTAGGGTTTAAGGTCTTTCATAGACCTTTGATTGGTTGTACATAAAAATTTCACAGCCTAAACATTTGTCAACAGTTCACCAACCTGCAGTGTAAATGTGTGATTGCATCTGTTTCTTCATATTTAAACTCAAATGAACATACTTAGGGGGCATTTAGTCTACTGATGTTCAGATGATTTAATTAGTTAAGTTCCAATAATGTGTTCATGGGAAGATAGAGTTTTTAGCATATGCATGTGATTAGAGTGCAGGCACAGCAGTATAATTATTTTTGATAGTTTGCTACAGTATTGTAGATGAACTATGTATATAGTAAATTTAATGCACTTTAATTTTAATTCACACAGAATTTATCTTTTTAACTTTGTATTTAAATTGTTTTCCAAATTGCTTTTCTAGTTAATATATAACTGGAATACACTGCCATTTTTATTGTTTAGATATTTTTATTTTTATTGATTTATTTACTTTTATTCTTCTAAATTTCTGCTTTAATAAAATGTTTTTTAGTCTGACATTTGAAAGGCTGTAAAAGCTATGATCAAAAAGAAAAAAAGAATTAAAGTGACATTAAGGAAAAACTCTTAGTAAATAGATATAAGAAAACTGTGAAGCTACTGATAATAGAAGACCCCCTCCTTCCTGGATTTTAAAATACTACATGTATTTACATTTACAGAATGCTATGTACATGTAAATCCTAATTTCTATCCTCTAATACAATTATTTCTAAGTGTTAGTTCTTGTTTTCATAATTCCAGAACATCTTTCAGAAATAAAAGGGAGGATTCCACTGGCACAAATATGTGTAGCTTTGGACTGAATTTGGTAAATATGCCACATGCGTTTCTTTTCTTTTTTTTACCTAAGCTTTTTTACGTAAGCTGCTTTCTTTATTGTTGAAATCAAAATTTGACTTGATGTTGCTTTTTCTAGAGATAATGTTATTATCTCTAGATAATGTTATTATCTCTAGATAATGTTTTTAATAGAGATAATGTTAAATCTCTTTCTCTCTTCTAGCAAGTTTTAATTTCTTTGGATAACAATTCTCAGAAAAAAGAAATATGATAGAAATATATGGTCAGAACTTAAAAGTTATGGTCCTAAGGAAGTAGGAATGTAGAATGGTCTCTGAGATAAAGGGGAATCAAAGAAATTTTGTAGTGCAATAGAAAAAATTGCATCCATAATAAAAATTAAAGTTATAGAAAGTAAAAATTAGTTTTATTTCAATTTTTATATATTAGAAGTAAAACATTGCAAACATAGAAATTTTTTTTTACATTGTTCCATGGATGACAATTTAGGGAATCTTTTCTTATAAGTTTTCTTCAGATTCTATTTTAGATGGAAATAGATTTCATGTGATAATTGTCATTAAGGTGAGCATAGCATTACTTTTTTTCTTTTAATTAAAGCTTTTTAATTGCAAAACATATGTATGGGTAATTCTTCAACAATGACCCTAACAAAGCTTTCTGTTACAAATTTTTCCCCCCTAGTCCCCACCCCTCCCCTAGATGGCAGGAAGTCCATTACATGTTAATTATCTTAAAATACTTGACAAATCAAATATATGTATGCATATTTCCACACATCTTGCTGTGCAAGAAAAATCATGTCTACAAGAAAAAAATCTGAGAAAGGAAACCCAATGCAAGCAAATATCAATAGAGAACATGAAAATGTTATGTTGTGGTCCACATTTCATATCCCTCTCTCTGGGTGTATATGGCTTTCTTCACTGACCAATTGGAACTGATTTGAAGCATTTCATTGTTGAAGAGAGCCATGTCCATTAGAATTCATCATCATATAGTATTGTTGTTGCTGTGTATAATGATCTCCTAGTTCTGCTCATTTCACTCAGCATCAGTTCATGCAAGTCTCTCCAGACCTCTCTGAAATCATCCTGCTGGTCGTTTCTTATAGAACAATAATATTCCATAACATTCATATGCCATAATTTATTCAGCCACTCTCCAATTGATGGGCATCCATTCAGTTTCCAGTTTCTAGCTACTACAAAAAGGGCTGACACAAACATTCTTGCACATGTGGGTCCCTTTCCCTCCTTTAAGCTCTCTTTGGGATATAGTCCCAATAGAAACACTGCTGGGTCAAAGGGTATGCACAGTTTGATAACTTTTTGAGCATAGTTCCAAATTGCTCTCCAGAATGGTTGGATCAGTTCCACCAACAATCAGTGTCCCAATTTTCCCTCATCCCCTCCAGCATTCATCATTATCTTTTCCTGTCATTTTAGCCAATCTGACAGGTATATAGTGGTATCGCAGAGTTGTCTTAATTTGCATTTCTCTGATCAATAGTGATTTGGAGCACCTTTTCATATGACTAGAAATGGTTTCAATTTCATCATCTGAAAGTTGTCTGTTCATATCCTTTGACCATTTATCAATTGGAGAGAGGCTTGAATTCTTATAAATATGAGACAATTCTCTATATATTTTAGAAATGAGGCCTTTATCAGAACCCTTAAATGTAAAGATGATTTCCCAATTTATTGCTTCCCTCTTAATCTTGTCTGCTTTAGTTTTGTTTGTACAAAACCTTTTTAATTTAATATAGTCAAAATCATCTATCTGGTGTTCATTTAAGAGTTCCAGTTCTTCTTTGGACACAAATTCCTTCTCCACAGGTCTGAGAGGTAAACTATCCTATGTTCCTCTAATTTGCTTATAATATCACTCTTTATATCTAAATCATGAACCCATTTAGATCTTATCTTGGTATGTGTTGTTAGGTATGGGTCAAGCCCTAATTTCTTCCATACTAGTTTCCAATTTTCCCAGTAGTTTTTGTCAAATAGTGAGTTCCTATCCCAGAAGCTGGGGTCTTTGGGTTTATTAAACACTAAATTGCTATAGTTATTGCTTAGTTTGTCCTGTGATTCTATCCTATGCATGGCATTACTTATTAACCTAGCAATAATACTACAAATCTATACTCCAATGAGAATAAAGAAAAAGAAAAGGAATGCATACATATAATTATATTAGCTCTTCTCATTGTGGTAAAGGATTGGAAACTGAGGGACTTCCTATTAATTAAAGAATGATTGTATAAGTTAGGACATATAGATGTAATACTGTTTTGCAGTAAGAAACAATGACATATGGGGAAAGGAAGACTGAAAATTTTGCTACCTGGAGTCCCTCTATGACTTCTGTCAGTAATAGCATTCTAAGGAGTTTTATGCATCACTTCCCCATATAAGATCTTAAGCATTTTAACCTTGTTTAGTCCCTTATGATTTCATGCTTGTGGTTACCTTTTAATAATTTTCTTGAATCATGTGTGTAGTATGTCAAATTTTCTATTTAGCTCTGATCTTTACATTAGAAACGATTAAAAGTTCCCAATTTCATCAAAGGTCCTCCTTTCCCCCCTGTAGGATTATATACAGCGTTCCTATGTAAGTTATTGGTTGTCTTCTAGAATATCATATTCTAAATTTCCCACCCCTTTATGATGGTGACTTCTAAATTTTATGTGATCCTATGATCCTTTGATACGTAAATTTTTGCTTTTTGACAGCTTGAAATATTTTTTCTTTGGTCTGAAAGCTCTGGATTTTGAGTATAAATATTCCTGAAAGTTTGTGTTTGATACCTCTGCTCTACAGTTTCATAGTGACTAAACTGACATCTCCCCTTAAGCTTGAGATTCCTCTTTATTCCACTGCAGGGTTCCATCCTGGGCTAAAGGCTAGATCTAAGTTCTGCACTATGCTTCTGGGAATAGAGCAACATAGCTACTTTGTAATCTTGTTTCTTGCTTTGTACTCAGGTAGGACCCATTACATCCCTTTCTCCCACCACTCCTACATACTTATTTCCTCTCAACCTGGCTCCTAATTG
Organism: Myrmecobius fasciatus; assembly: GCA_023553655.1. Classification (NCBI taxonomy): domain Eukaryota; kingdom Metazoa; phylum Chordata; class Mammalia; order Dasyuromorphia; family Myrmecobiidae; genus Myrmecobius; species Myrmecobius fasciatus. Next base: position 19,655 of record JAJPUD010006864.1, on the reverse strand, counting down.
TGTGGTAGGTAACAACAGTGCTAGATGGCACCCATTCCTGCATCCTGTTTTAGTTCAGGACCTTTTTGGCATCTCTTCCTGCCCAGATACTCATTTTTCTAATGCCCAGTCTTGACTCCCTTTCAGTCCCTGGTGCTGTAATGCTCTGTATGGGATAGACTCCTCACCAGATCTGTCTCCATTGCCAGCAAACCTTTCTTTATTTCATGTTAATGTACCCTCATCTGGAACTAAGACTCACTGTGACTTTTTCCTAGGATTTTCCTGTCAGAATTCAGTTAGGTACATTTTCTAGATCTTTGTGAAGTAGTTGTATTGGGGAGCAAAGTTATGTATCCTGATACTCTACCCCAGTTGGATTTCCTCCTTGGATTTTTATTGACAACTTGACTTACTCTGACCTTTGTCTGTGTTTGGATTATTCAGAAAATATAGCCCCTGCTTCTGATTGGTGGGATCTTCTTGGAGTCTTCAGTTTGCAGATACAGTCAGGCTTTCATTGTTTTCCATACTTTATTTCTGACTTAGACTCCTTTCTTCACCATTCCCCTTGGGGTACCTTCTCTCTCATTGAATTTTCAGCTTCCTTTTGTGTGTTGTTTTCTCCCGCTAGAATTTAAGTTCCTCAAGGGTAGGAACTGTTTTTCTTTTTGCTTATATTTGTATTTTCAGCATTTAATATGGGGCCTAGCACATAATAAACACTTAATAAGTTCTTATTGACTGACTACTGGCCAGAGAATACCTTAAGTAATTGTTAAAGACTCATCATGATGATTTTTTTGGGCTCATAGTGACCTAAGAAGCCGGCAGCCATACAAAATGACTCTCAGTTCTCTGGTAGTCATACTTTTACCTGATGAAGAAGGATTTGCAGAAAAGGAGGCAGAGTGTAATAAAACACTTTTTTTTGGCCATCTTGAATTGTCGATACTCTTAATGAATGATAATGTACATAATTCTAAAGGGTGAAAGTATGACTACCAGAGAACTGAGAGTCACAAAGGAATATTATTGCCAAATTTTGAAATCCACAGATGAAAGAGAAAATAAGAAAAAAACAATTCAAATATTATGCAGCTACGATTAGACTTATATAAAGACTTATCAGCAGCTACACTGCTACTACCTGAAGCTACAGCTTCAGGTCCTGGAATCACATATACCAACAATCAAAATAACTATGTCTGCAGCCAAAAATATCATATCCAACAAAATTATCTATAATATTGAATGAAAAAATGGACATTCAATGAACTTACAGATTTTCAGGACTTTCAACCAAACCAAAACTCAACAGAAAATTTAACATATAAGAATCAATATCAAAGATCAATTTCAAGAAACTTAACATGGAAAGGTATACCATATGTTTAAGACTGATTTCAGCAACTGGGTAGATTAAAGAAAGATTGGTGCAGAATTAAGATAAAAATATTAATTATATTATACAAATGAGATGCAGAGAAAGAATAGATACAGAGTTATGGAGGAGAGCTTGTAGTTCTGAAAACCTACTCACATCAAGAATGCACACACACACACACACACACACACACACACACACACACACACCATGAAGAGTATAGTACCCTCCAAAAATCTATAAAGAAATAACGGGGGAAGAATGAGTGGAAGAGAGGTATCAAAGGGTGGGGAAAGAAGACAAGGGATGGATCTATGGGTGGGAGGAGGGTAAATAATAGCAAAGCAAGTAAAGAGTTAGTAGGGATAGAAAAGCTATGTGGAGAGTGCAGCCTGCTTGGGGGAGGTGGGAGGAGATGCAAGGGGAAAAAAGAATAAAGTTTAAAAATTGTGCAGGAAAGAACAAAAAGACAACCTATAGAAAAGATGGATACTCATGATATGATTTTTTCTACCATTATATAGCTTTTGTTGAACTGGTAATTTATTGTTACATATTTTGAATCTTCCCTGACATTCTGCTGGATACATGACAATATCTTGTTTTATATTGCTTTGTTTTCCTTTTCTGTTTTTCTTTTTTTATTCTGTATTTTAATAAAATAATTAAAAAATGTAAGTATAAAATAAAATAAATAAAACACTGGAAAACTGTATGACAGTAACCAGGAAGACCAACAACTCACATTGTATAACAAGATAAAATCACAATGAGTAGATATGGAGCATAGTCTATTTGTCAGATCTATGAATGCTATTAAGAATTTAGGACTAAAGAAAATATAGAGAACATTACAAAATGTAAAACAGATAATTTTGATTATATAAAATTTAGAGGTTTTTACACAAAACAAAATTAATCCAACCAAAATCAAAAGGAAAGTAGTAGTTGTGATAGAAAGTTATTGCAAGAGACACCTTTAGTAAAAGGATATCTCACAGAGGAATGGATCAAATTTATAAAAATATTACATCAGAAAGAGAATGTGGCAGGATGAACGTTTACTAGCAGTCTCCTTAAAATGAATCCACTTTCCCAGAGATGGCCATGGTAGAAGAAAGAGTATGCAGTGGTTTGGGGGAATGTGTTTGTATTTATAGCATTTGTTTATGTTATGTTTTTCTAGTAGATTTCCATGTACAAAAGCTAATTGCTTAATTATTATTTATGATAATTGTAATATATTAATTGGTTAAATTAGTATATGACATATATGTGTATATATATATGTATATAGACTATGTGAGTATAAGAAGAAGAGACAGATAAGGTGTTAATAACCAAGACAATGTGTGGTGCAGAGTGCTAGACTGATTCATAGATTTATCCTCTCTAAGCTTAATATTCACATTCCATAAAAGTGGTGACCCTAAGGCAAAAAGACTACCAGAAGAATTAATATCAACAGATTAGAGTGTTTCTCTGAAAGGGAACAATTTGTTGCCAACTTGGAGAGTTAGTTGAACTAACACACAGTTGGCAATAATGAAGTAGAAAAGGAGTGGGCTGCTTTGAGAGATTTGGTATATAGCACTATATTTACTCATCTGGGTTAGAACATTCACAAACATTTTGACTGGGCTGATAGAAATAATAGAGAAATTCAGAAGCTCCTAAATGAAAAAGGGAAACTCCATAGGCTCTACCAACAGGATAATTCATGCATCTCTAAGAAGGTAGCATTCATTTCCGTCAAAAATAAAGTACAATTGAAATGTATAGAGTAGCAGGATTCTTGGTTCAGTAAAAAGGCAGATGAAATTCAGTTTTATGCTCATAGTAACAATCAAAAGTAGTTTTTATTATGCGCTGAAGGCTATTTATGGGTCAAAGATCTATGGTATATCTCAACTACTCAGTGCTGATGGTATCATACTGATTAGTGATAAGGACATGGCCCTGGAGAGACGGACTGAACATTTCCATTGTTTTCTCAACAAACCATCATCAATCAATGTTGATGCTATTGACCATTTATTTCAAGTTGAAATAAATTACTCCCTAGCTGAAGTTCCAATGGAAGAGGTTTTGAATGCCATTAGGTGACTTTCATTGGTAAAGCACCGGGTGCTGATTCGTTTCCATCTGAGATTTACAAGGTGGGAGATCTATTGCTCATAAAAAAGCTGATTGAAATTTTCCAGATCATATGTCAACAAGAAGTTATGTCCCAGGATTTCAAGGATACCTCCAGTGTCCATCTTTATAAAGGTAAAGGGAATAGATTATCCTGTGACATTCACAGAGGGTTTCTCTTTTGGTCATTGCTGGAAAATTTTTTGCCCGAGTCCTCCTTAATAGGCTGACCCTACACCTAGAAAAAGATCATCTACCTGAGAGACAGTGTAGCTTCAGAAGGAGCTGAGGAACAGTCGATATGGTGTTTATTGCCCAACAACTCCAGGAAAATTCCAGGAGCAGAAAAGACTTCTTTGTATATCATTTGTAGATCTGACTAAAATCTTTGATATTGTCAGTCATGAACGCTTAGAATATTAAGTCAAAATTTGGATGCCCATAGAAGTTCATCAGCATAGTACATCAATTTTATGAGGGCATGCTTGCTCATGTTGTGGATAATGGACAATTATCTCAAGCTTTCCCAGCCACCAATGGAATGAAATGAGATTGTGTGCTTGTGCCCATCCTTTTTTAAAGCACAATGTTTTCAGCCATGTTGTCAGACACCTTCAATAAGAGCAAACATGGAATCAAAGTCAGCTACTGTACTGATGATAAATTCTTCCACTTGAAAAAGCTACAAGTCAAAACCTAAGTGGACGGAGTGTTAATGCATGATTTTTTTGTTTGCAGATGATTATGCACTCAATGCAACTTCCAAAGCAGAGATGCAACGAAGCATGGATCAATTCTCTGCTGCTTGTGCTAATTTTGGCCTAACAATGAACACCAAGAAAACATCAGCCAGCACTCCACAAACCATATAGGGGACCATTACTTATAGTAAATGAAGAAGTTTTAAATGCTGTGGATAAGTTCTCTTACCTTGGCAGTATGCTTTCTAGGGATGTCCACACTGATAATGAGATTGACAAACATTGCCAGAGATAGCTTAACGTTTGGGAGGCTCTGAAGGAAAGTATAGGAGAGGAGAGGCATTAGACTGACTTCCAAACTGGTGGTCTACAGAGCCATTCTGCAGACCTCCTTGTTGTGTGTTTGTGAAACCTGTATAGTATACCAGTGCCATACCGGGAAACTTAATGACTGCTGTTTGAATTGTCTTGGAAAGATTCTGAAGAGCACCTGGCAGGATAAGATACCAGACACTAAGGTCCTTTCTTGACCTAAATTGCCAAACATTCTAACACTACTGCAGAGAGTGCAACTCCATTGGGCTGGCCACATCGTTTGAATACCAAATGTATGCTTGCCAAAAAAAGATTATTTTAATGGAGAATTCACACAGGGCAAACACTTAGAAGGAGTCAGAAAAAGTGATACAAGGAAACTCTCAAGGTATCTCTTAAGATTTTTAGAATCAATTGTGTGATATGGGAGATATTGGTATAGGACCACCCAACCTGATGTGCCCTCCTAAGAGAAGGTGCTTTGCTCTATGAACAAATCAGAATTGAATTAGCCCAAAGGAAACACAAAATACACAAAATTAGAAAAGTTACCCCAAATGTTCACATGGACTATTTGTGTCTCATTTGTGGCAGAACATTCCGAGCTCATTTTGGTCTGAGAATAATAGGATGCATTGTAACTCAATTCTAATATAGTGATGTCATTTTGGTTCATTTCGAAAATGAAGCATAACAGCTGGTTAAATTATATTATGGCCCTGATCACTAACAGTGATATAGAAAGGATTGTACTGGATTAAGGGCTCAACCAATAGCCCTAGAAATATCCCATCATCTCCTAGGAGTGCTCCTAGAATTTGAGGGTGAAAAGTAGCCAGCTGAGCTCTGGGAAGCCAATCTGCTAATGAGAATGTGGATTGGGTGAATAAGCATTCTCTACAAGCTTGTATTTAAAACTGGTGTTTCTGTGACTCATGCCTCTTCTTGTCACAAATAAGTAAAGTTTTTTTCTGACTAAGGCACTGTTAGACTCTTCATAACATCCACTGAATTACATAGAGTGAACTTTCGTGAATTGTTGTAACTGGTGTCAATGCCTCTCCTTCAGTTGTTAGTTGTTACTAGTTGTTAACTAGTTCCCAATTTTTGCATTAATAACTAGTTTATAAGAAGATAAAATTAGTTATTTTTAGTAATTTAATATCTTTTCCCTTTATTTTTCTTTTAACTTTGAATTAATTTATGTTGTCTAAATCTCAATCTTGAACTTGAACAATTATTTTATAACTTGATAATTGATTTTATTTTCATTTCCACATCAGATATAACAAAATTTCTCTTCTCTCTTTGGCCTCCCTTAGTACTACTCTGTCCTAATATCCTTATTTCATTCTTTCAGAAAAAGTCAAGATCATTACTCCAGTTTTTGATGAAGAGAGAACTTTCTGTGTCATGTGAGCCCTCTCCTTTATGCCCACATTTCCCTACCCTAATTCAAGCCTTTATTATTATTTACACAAACCATTATAATAGCTTTCTCTCTCAAATTAGTTCCTACTCTTATCTATCATATAGCCACCAAAACAATTTTCCTAAAGTAAAATCAATTTTCCTAAAGTACAAGTGTCACCTGTCTTCTCAATATATTTCAGTGGTTCTTTATAACAAACTCCTCTGTTTATCAGGCTTTTGTCTACATTGAACCTGATCCTGATGCTTGCAATGTGTATGCACACTACCTTGTATTAATTTTGTATACATTATGTACATAACTATATAGTTGCATCTTGTATTTCCCATTAGAATAATAGAAAAAGCTCCTTAAAAGAGGGGACTGTTGTGTTTTTGCCTTTGTATTCAGAGTTTAGTACAGTTTAAGTACATAGTAAGCTCTTTTAAATGCTTATGAATACAGAGTTAGCATTGTATAACAGATTAAGCGCTAGCTCTAAAGTCTGTGTCAGACTGTGGGTCCTGGGCAAGACTCTCCATTTACAATGCTCAGAAGGTGCTGACCTGTATTAGAATAGGAAGGTTCCTCATCTAGGATTCTTGGCACAAATGAGATAGCACATCTAGTCCTCGGTTTTTTTTCTTTTATTATTATATTATCCCATCTCGAATTTTTGTACAAAAGCTCATGGCATCCAATACTTAAAAGCATAGCGAAGATAAGATCATAGATGGAGAACTAAAAAAATAGGTGACCTCTGTGGCCACCTATTCTAACCCCTTTATTTCACATATAAAGGTAACTACAGACTAGATAAATAATGTGATCTGCCCAAAGTCACTCAGATGGTAAATGGAAGAGTGGGAACTGAAGATTTTTCTTCCTTTCTGTTGTTAACTACTTTGTAGTATATGCCCAAGAATGGTATTGCAGAATCAATAACTATGGATAGTTTAGTAACTTCTCTCACATAATTATAATTGTTTTCCAGAATAATTGGATTAATTCATATTTCCACCAATAGTATATTATTATGTGTGATTTACCACAGCTCCTCTAATGTTGATTACTTCTTTTTATTATTATCTGCTTAATTGGCAGTTGTAAAATAAATCCTCAGTGTGTTTTTAATTTGTATTTCTCTCATTATTAATGGTCTGGATAATTTTTCAAGGATTGCATTTTTATTCTGAAAACTCTTATTCATATCCTTTGTCCCCTTAATTATTGAGAAATGGTTCTATATTTTATATGTGCATATATCTTTTATTTGGAAGAATAGTACAATGGATAAAGTACTTGGAGTTAGGAAGATTTGGATCTGAAATTTACTAGCTTTGTGACATGGGGAAAAAAAGGGTCTGTGAACCTTTACTCAGTATCCTATCATGAATCCATTTAGTTAGCAAATAATTGTTTTTGTGTTGTCTCCCATATTAGATTGGGAGCTTTATGAGATTGAGGATTGTTTGGCCTTTCTTTGTATTCCCAGAGCTCAGCACTGTGGGGCATATAGTTGGTACTTATTAAATGCTTATTGAATTGACTTTTCTGATCTGTAAAATGATTGTAATGATCCCTTCAGGTCTTACTTCATGGGGTTGTTTTTAATCTTAAATAATGTATTTTGCAAATTTAGTGCCTTATATAAATATCAGTGATTACCAAATTTTAATAAGTTGTGTTTAATACAAATTGTTCTTCCCTTCTTATTGACTCTGTTGATTTTGTTCTTGTAGAAGCTTTATATTTTGAGATAGTCAATATAATTGATCTTACCTTTGTTACTTGATATATCTTTTGTTTTGTTCTGCATTCTTCCAACTCCTAGATCTGCAAAATAATTCCTTAGGTTTTTCTGGTCTTTTCTATTTAGATTGATTATTTATATATTGTAAATGGTGTTGAATGGGTTGGGAAACTGAGGAATTCTCAGGGTGATGATTGTGAGAGATTGGTGTGGTTTTTCATAGGGAATTGCTAACTAAAACACTGCAGGAAGAGATTAAGTATGGCTTTCAGAATATCAAAGGCAGACCAGACTTTCAACTGGGAATCCTATTTGTCAGAAGTCTGGCAGATAACAGTGTCATGCAGGCTAAATGTGTATTATGATAAAGCTTGGTTAGAGCAAAGTCCCGGTAAGCTAGTATTGTGGTGATAAGGAAGCAAGATAGCAGGAAATACTTTGTTCTGGAGATTGACAGGATGGGAACAGGTCCTGAGTACCTGTGACTCTCTACAGATAAAAACATCTGTTCAAGTTAGAAGGCTGGCCTCCTTTGCTCCCTGGCTTGCCTGGGGGGAAAGGACCGCTCAGAATCTTCCAAAATTCTAATAAACTTCTAATCTTCACTTTGAGAGATCTCTGAGAAATGATTTTGAATCTGGGTTGTATTTTTATCCCACACAGTGTTAATCTAATCTGTTTTCTGATGAGCTGTTTCTCAGTTTTTGGATCACTTTTTGTTCCATCTCCTATCTCCATACCTTTCTGTTGCTGCCTACATTTGCCAGCAATGGACTCCTTTTGTTTCTTAGAATTTTATACTAACTTCAGAGCTCAGCTCATGTGACTATTTGAGGCCTTCCCAGCTACTAGAGTGCTCTAAAAATTATTTTGTATTACTTTGTGTACTGTTTGTAATGAATAACCATTGTTTCTCCTGATAGAATTATAAGCTGCTTGGGGAAGAGGTGTTTTGTTTTCCTATTTGTAACCCCAGTGCTTGGCATATAGTGGGCATTTAGTAAATGTTGAATAGGAAGTTTAGTTTATATTCTTCAGTTTATTTAACATTGGGATACTGTGCTTTTGTGTTGTTAGGTCTTGCTTGTCTATTCAGAATGAGCCTTTCCAAATAGAATATTTCTGTGAAATATTTATCAGTGTAAATGAAAAGAACCTGAAATGTATCTTTAACTCTTAACTGAAAAACCAACCATGGTCTTAGAGATGGGCTGTTGAAACATACTTCCTTTCTTTTGGACAGAATTATCAGGTGGGATTACTGCTTTGCTTGGTTTTAGTGCTTAAATTTGTTTTTGTTACAAGGTAACAAATGTAAGGGTAAGTATGATGCAGAAATGCTTTCTTCTATTAGCATCAAGTAAATCCTGACCATATGCTAAGTAGTATAATGAGCCTAAGGAATACAAAAGAAACTTTAATTAGGGGTCTCAGCCTCTGGAGTTCACATTCCACTGGGGAAGGCAACATGCAAATAAGTAGAAGTACCCAATGCAAATAGAAAGTAATCTCAGAGAGAAGGCTCTAGGGAGGGAGGTGTACTGGTGGGGGGGGGGAGAAACTGGGGAGAGGCCTTTTTCATAAGGTGGGATTGGAGCTAAGTCTTGAGAGAAATCAGGGAGATGGAAATGAGGAAGGAGGAAGGGGAGCAAGCAGGGTATAGAAAGGCACTTGGGAGCAGCAGTAATTGTTGCTGTGCAGTAGTTGTAGAATATGCATAAGGGAGGAAGGCCTTAAACAGTCTGGAGGGTAGAAAAGGACCAGGCTGTCAAGGACTTTAAAAGTCTAACCCCTTAAATAATCTACTTTGAAAAAATGTTATGAGACAGATAATTGTTATCACTACTAGTGATATATATCCTGTGAACATTAAGTGTTGTAAATATTAATTTTGAATGCTTGCTTTCACCTTGAATAGTCTTTCAGTTATAGCCCATGGAGTGAGATATAAAATCCTTCTCATTTTTTTTTATCAATCAACAAATGTTGACTGATTTTGTGTACCCTCTAAAAATTAGGTTTATACTGAAATAATATGAAAGAGGATAGGATTCATACACTTAGATTCTAATTCAGGTTTTTACTGTTTTATGCTTATCCAAAATACCATTTACTTTAAACATTTTTCTCATCAATGAAATGAGATCTCATGTGTTTTATGAAGCCTAGGAACATTGTTGTATGATGACACTTGATTAACTGGGATGACCATCATTTGAACTAGATGAATGCTGAGAATGCAGAAATGAAAATGAACTTTAGATTCTGAGAAATAAATGTCTTTGTTATTCATGTTATTGTTTTGAGGAAATCCAAGTAGCAGGAATATTTCCATATTTAATAATCTGATAAAAATGGAATATAATTATATTGTGAAAAGGACTTCCTGTAATTTCACAAAACAAAATGTAGCTTACATGTGTAAATTTGGAATATTTCCTTTTTAGTTTTCTAGCAACAAAATAGATTGTGTAAGTGATTTATTTTGAGATTTTTTAATTGCCATTTCAAGTGAAATTATATATTGTCTTTTCATTTGTAATTTATAAATTTTAATGATGGATAATAAAAGTGAATAGTGATTAACATTATTTAACTTGCCACTAATTAATCTTATTTCTAGAAATGTAAAATGAATAAAAGGACATGACCTATAAGACTTTTAGCAAAAAATACATTGTTATTTTTACTGAAGAGAAAACTTCAAAAGATATCTTTTCATTAAGTTTCAATAAGAAATGAAAAAAATGAGTGAAAACATTGAGTAATTCAACAATAAGTTTTTATTTATTAGGGAAAAATGTTTATTTTGTTAACCCGAAACTTTACACACTAAATTATAGGACTTCCAGAAACAAAACTAGTCTCTACCACTTTATTCAATATGACACATATTAAAAATAACAATTTACAGATATTGAAACATATTCTGATATGAAAACTATATTTTATAGAACTAAATTAATTTCTCATAAATGACCAGGCAGCTTTACTGATTATTCTTTTATAGAAAACCCTTAAATCACCTCATCCCATTGGGACCTTTAGAATTTTCAGTGTGACACTTGACAGACCAGTAAGAAAATATTAATAAAATAAAATTGATAACATGTCCTTCTTATAGGGAATTTATTTTGTATTTGAATACATTTAAGTTTTGCAAAATTTATGGCATTACTGTGTTATCAGAAGCATCTCAAATACATGTTCTTTGCTCTACTCATTTCATTTCCCTTGAAATTTTTGGCATTAATTTTTCTAGTAAGGGAAAAATTAGTGTCAAATATTAAGGAAGTAAGGCATCACAAAGGTAACTATATACCAATTCCAATTCCATACCAATACCAACATATTCTTGAGTTGAACATGTTTTTCATCATTTGTTGCACTAAAATTTTTTTTCTACTTCCTACTAAGGCAGCAAGATAGTTTGGTGGATAGAGCACTCAGTTATAGAGTAATGGATTGTTCAGTTGTGTCTGACTTTTCATGACCCTGTATGGAATTTTCTTGGCAAAGATAACTGGAGTGGTTGGCCATTTCCTTTTTTAGTGCATTAAAGAAAAAAGGGGTTAAATGATGCCCCTAGTAAATCACATAGCATTGATTGTCTGATGATGGATTTGAACTCAGGTTTTCCTGACTCCAGGCCTAGCACTCTATCCACTGGGCTATCTAGTGGTCTCTTTAAGAGTTATGAATACCTAAGCACTTAATAAATGCTTGTTCATTTCTGTACCATAAATAATTTGTTATTTTCAAAAATTTCAAATAGGAAACATAGTTGAGGTCAGTTAAAATTGTAATTAATAGTATTAGGAGCATATTTTTTAAACTATTTGAATGATAAATTATTTATAATTAAATTCTATAAGAATTCCAGTGTAGCTTTCTTGTGATACAACAGTAAAACTTAAATCAGGGTTGTTCTTGTTATTCTGTTACTCTCATTAGACCTTTCATTATCTGATATCTGAAATCCTGAAAGTAGTTTCCTAGCACTAGGCTTTTTGCTTCTGATTGTTTTTTAAGTTGACCTATTTTATCTATCATAGCTAATTAAATGAAGTTAAAATATTATGCTCCTCTTTTCCTTTTCTGTCTAAGAACCTATAATAACTCCACTTTGCCATTGAGAATAGTTTATTATTAAAATATTATTAAACTTTAGTTTATTATTCAAAATCCTGTATCAACTGTACCTTCCTTTCCCAACCCTTTACCTCCTTTCCCCCATTTTCATTACTCTCATTTAGACCTTCTCTCTACTCCAGTTAGGCATTTGACTGTATTGTTTTTCATATAGGCCAAGCTTATTACTACCATCCCTATGCCTTAAGAAAGGCATCTGGAATTTAAAGCCTACATTTTCTTCAATGCTTTTCTCAATACTTTCTTCATGACAACTTTATTACATGACTACATATACTTTATTACATGACTACATATACTTTTTATATGCATAGATGTCATAACTACTATAGACTTATACACACTCTATATATGTAAATGATGGAAATGATAAATGTTTAGTCATTATTTGTTTCTTTTTATTTAAGTATGTATTTGTTTCCTCTATATATTCCTTGCAAATAGGTAATGATTCATTTTTTGTTTTTGTGCCCTTTGTGCCTGACTCATAACAGGTATTTAATAATGCTTTTTGATTGATTGACTAACAATTTCTCATGATTTATATAAGTGATTCCTCCCCCGATATCTATAATATACTGTTTTATTCTTTAATATTACTTTAAATTTGTTCTTTAGCTATTTGGTGTCAATGTGTTTCATTTCTAGAGATAGATTGTAGAACTGTTTTCTGGTTGTCATAACAAAATGCACAGAACATTAACAGATGCTTCTGGGAGACTCATTCTGGACTTGAGGATCATGCTAGGTAATACAATGGGTAGACTTCTGTGCTGGGCCTAAAATTTGGAAGAATTAAGTTCAATTTTGATCTCAGATACTTAGGTCTGTAATCTTGGGCAAATCACTTAACCACAGTTTTCTCTATTTCTCCATTAGTAAAATAGGAATAATAGCAGCTACCTCTGGAGACTGGTTTCGAGGATAAAATGAGATAATACTTGTAAAATACTTAACATAGTGCCTGGAAAATAGAAAGTGCAACATATATGTCATTGTTGTCTTTGTCATCATCATCATCATCATCACCCTTTAATTTATAGAATAGTGAAATGCTTTCTAATGGTATTTTATTATAGTTATGATTCTTTCAGTTTTCATGATGTTTAATTTCTCTGTAGGTATATCATAGAAATAATAGGAAAGATATACTAAAATGGAAATGTATCATTATCAAGAAGAAGGTTACACACTTTTCTCTTCATCCTGTTTTTTGGCCTGTGGCTCTCATGCTTGCATGCCTGAAGGAAGAACTCAGATTGATACATGGTCAGAGTTCCCCTCATGAAAAAAAAAAAAAAAAACAAACTTGTGGAGAAATATCGTAAAGTTCACTCAGCCCTTATCAAGTAATATTTTCCTTGTTATGTATCTTAGATTCAATAAGAAGGAAAATTCTAAATGATTGCTTCTGATAATTCGCTTAAGAGAGTATGATTATGGCAGCTTCTAGCAAATATATTAAGATTAATGTTTAATAGTACTTTTGGAGATTGCCTTTAATTTTAATCTGTTTTCTTCATTACCATGAAAGCTGAGAATTTTGGTATATAGCTCTAATGATAAAGACATTAGTGTATTGGATAAATAAATTAGCAAATCATTTCTTTGCATTGCTTTTTATCTTCTATTCATTCTCTTCCATTGCAGACCTTTTCTTGATAATTTATCTGACCTTGAGAATCAAGTTAATTAGAGTAATAATCATTTAACTTCCCTCAATTTCCTTAATTGTAATGGGAAGAGTTAGATTTGATTTCCTCTAAAAGTCCTTCTAGCTCTAAATCTATGATTCCAAAAATTATTCAAGAATTTTCTCTTCCTTCCTCCCTCCTTCCCTTCCTCCCTTCTTCCCTCCCTTCCTTCCTAAGACAAATGATATCTTAGTTTTTTTGTTGCTATCAATGTGCCATCTGCTTTATAAAAAATAGAATTGAAATCCTTTCCCATATAATACATTTGAAATGTTTTAAATTGCTAATAGCAACTGTATGTTATAGTAAATGGGTGCTGGATTGAAAGGAAAATGTGTATTTGAATCCTGTCTAAGATACCCTAGACAAGTCAGCCTCCTTGAGCATTAGTTTCTTTATCCTTAAAATGGGTATGATAATAATAACAGATTTCTAAGGGAGGCTGAACTGACACTCAAATAAGATGGGGTATATAAAGTGCTTTGCAAATGTTAGAACCACAGGGAATGTTATTTTTATAATTGTTGATATTAGGTTCTGAGCCTGGAGCCCTAGGGACTCCAAATCCATGCCCTTTTCTACTGCATTTCACTATACTGCTTCCCAGTACACTGATAAAAAGTTTCATTTACTTATTTTGTTATATATTAAGATAGAGATTCATAATGGCTTTGTTAGGGACATTTAAAAATGGTCAAAAAAATGCAAGAGACAATTTAATTGAATACTTCATAAAAATTTTTAAGACAAATTTTTTGTGTGACCTTTTCTCAGTGACATTAATGAATGGAGGCCTTTATAAGATAATCTGTCTTTTCATGTATAATAATGATATTTATAAAATAATGTATCTAGCTCATAATCAAGTTACATTTTCATGTCAGTCTTTATACATTTATTTATTTAAAACGTTTTCCCAAAAATGTATGGGCTAATAATAGATCTTGAAATGTCTTAAATTGAAGAGTATATTGCTTTTATGTAGGAGACACATTTCCCATGGACTGTATATAGTTCATCTCTCTCTCTCTCTCTCTCTCTCTCTCTCTCTGTATATATATATATGCATATAATACATGTATATATTTGAATTTTTTGTTGTTTCAAATAATTCTCTCTCAAGAATTATTTGAAACAACAAAAATTCAAATGTCAACAAAATATCTCAGACATAATTATCTATCATTTATATATCTAACAGATATACATTTTTTGATTAGTTCTTTAGTATCAGAACTGTGTTGTTGTGTCTGAGTCTTTGTGACCTTCTGAACCATAGCATGCCAATACTGGAGGGGCTTGTCATTTCCTTTTCAAGTGGATTAAGGCAAAACAATGTGAAATGACTTGTAAGTGTCTGGGGCTAGATTTGAACAAAGGTCTATCCACAGTCCAGGCTCAGTGATATCTATCCCCTGAGACATAGAGCTGCCTGCTGGGACTATGTAAAGAAGTGCTAACATGTCAGTAGTAGCAATCCTTTTTTTCCCTTAGAAATTCTTTGTAACGGAAAGCTTTGTAAAGATCAATGCTGAGGAACTACCCATACATATGTTATACAAATAAAAAGCTTTAATAATAATAAAAAAAGAAATTCTCTACCTCCTGTCATATCAGCATTTACTAAAAGAGCAAGGTTATATCAGACATTTCTTCCCAAGTGGTCCTGCTTTTGTTTGCTGAGTTGCATATTTTCTCCTCATATTGTTTTCAAAAGTGATCACAAAATAAAAACTAAACTTTTTTTGTTAGCAAAGAAAGAGAAAGGTATTTTGTCTTAAAAACTTGGCAAATTTCAATTATCCACGACAGTTGTTTCAGGGAATTCTATGCTTTATAATTGTGTGTATTCCCAGTTCTATTTTCACAGCACCAGTGAGAGTCCACAGACTACTTTCATCAGAAACAGAAATTTGCAAAATGTAACACATTTCTTTTGTTCACAAAATACATATTTGATAGCAGTTACTATATTCAGGGTTAAGTTTTATATAAGAAATAATAGCATTCAAGGCACAGTCTTTGTCTTCCAGCTTCTGGGACCCTGAGTTATTAAATAATTTGATAAGACATTATCAGAATAAGAGAAAAAATGGATCTTTGTGGATGTTATATGTGGAAAAGTGCAAAGGAACTGATACAACCCGATATCCTTTTGTTTCCTAGCTTTTCATTGACCTATGTGCTCAAATTTTATACTGTCCACCTTGGCTATATTGCAATAGCCTTCAATTATCTTTCTCCAGGTTTTAGATTAGTTTTTTCACGACAAAAATCAGTATTTGTGTTGAATTAATACCACAAAACTCAAAAACTAAAAAAAAGATTTGTTCAAAGTTCTAGCCTAAGTGTATCTATCTCTTCTTCAAAACTGATCAAGATATCCATATTACTTTTGCTATTTTCTTTTTATTTCTAGGCAGCTGCAATAGGTGAGGGCTAATTCAGACCTGGCTGGGACTTCACTTTCAAGATTAGAAAGAAAAAACTGGCACTTTTAGTCTATATGTGAAAAAAGAAAAAAGAAAAAAAAAGATTTGCTTAACCAAAATAGAGAAAGACCATTCAGAGCAAGGGAAGGCTATTAAGCTAGGGCATAACCTTGATTCAGTTGAATAAGTTTCCCTATCTCTGAGTTGCCCACTGTAGCCCACCAATAAAATCTCTTGTGGCAGCTGGAGCTTCTTATGGCTTTTTTTAGTACTCATACTAGTAGGAAACTTTTATCAGCGACCTAAGCCTTTAATTCCTTGATGGTTCTAATATCTTTTAAGGATAAGAACTAGTCTAGTCCATATGGTAGAAGACTCAGATAGATATTCCTCCTACCAAATGCTATTCCTTAAAGGCAAAGTTCAAAACAATTTCCCAAGGACCAGAGGTTCTGGAAGGGGACCACAACATCAGGGAGGTGATGCCATGACATGCAAGTAAATTGGATTTAAATGAGGGTACACACACACACACACACACACACACACACACACACGCCAGATATTCACAATATTGATGCTTGCCGGGTAGAGACCTTACCAGATTAGCCCACTGTAGTTCAGAACTCTTCAGTTCAAGATCTTCCAGCCTTAGTCTGCCAGTGCTGGAAATACAAGAGTGCCCCTTTATTCCCAGTTTGTTGGTGCTTTCAGCAAACAGAAGGAAGATAGAAAATCAAGGTGATAGAAAGGCAGGTTACATCCATAGAGAAGCTTTAGTAGACTATAACCAGAGTTAGCTATAGTAATGAGACATTAAGAGGGAAAGATAAAGTGTCTCATAGTGAGCTTAGTTTTGAAAAGAACTTGGCAGAAATCTTCATCATGAACTGATCTTTTATAGGGAAAATATAGTTTCAGGGGTTTCTCAGTGAAATCAGGGAAGGAAAGGCAGGAACTCAGGGAGATTAAGGAGCCAGAGAGAATGTACTAGGGCCCAGATCTGTCTAAAGATATGCTAATCAATATCTCAGAAGTTGGGAGATAGACAGTGGAGATTCATAAAAATCTCCATCCTTACAAACACTCTATACAAACAGGATAGTGTGGGAGTTGGCTATATCTCTTAGTAGCCAGATGAACTTCTTTATGACAGGGGAAGAGATTAAGTCCACATCAGTCTGTCTCACTTTCCCCTCCAGAGTTGTGGCCAGACACAGATTGGGATGACTGTGGACAGTCATCCAGGGGACCCTTCACCAGTTAAATGGTTGAGCTGTTTATTGGCAACTCTAATCTTAGGGATGTAAGAAGCCTAGTATAGGTAGCACTAGAAAGGAAGAGTTAGACATAAAGGAAGGGAAAAAAAAACCCATAATAAAACAAATAATATGTTTGATGTTCTCCTGAAGGAAGGAAGAAAAAAAAAGGCCAGAAATCTTAGTGCTAGTCTCTCCCCTCACTCCTGGAAAGATGGAATTCTGCATCAAAATCATCTGGTACATGTGGTGGATGATGTCACAGTCGCTTTCCCATTAAGAGACATGACCTTAGGCAAGAGCAGCATCAGGCATAATATCAAAGTTATAGGCTTGAAACTGGACTTTGTTCCTCCTCCTATCTATCTGTACACATGTATGTTATGCATATTAATTTGAATCCTTCCATTTACAGTGGATAGAATGCCAAGTTTGGAGTCAGGAAGACTTATCTTCATGAATTCAGGTCTGGCCTTAGACATTTACTAATGGAACATTTCTGCATTGGTTTTGTTTATCCAAAACATTTTTAATTTAATATAATCAAAATTATCCATTTTGTATTTTATAATGTTCTCTAATTCTTCTTTGGCCAAAAATCCCTTCCTTCTTCACAAATCGGAGAGGTAAACTATTCTTTGTGCTCCTAATTGGCTTTTAGTATCACCCTTTATGTCTAAATCATCAACCCATTTTATTTTATTATTATTATTTTTTAATGTATAAAGCTTTTTATTTACAAAACATATGAGTGATTTTTCAACATTGACCTTTGCAAAAACTTTTTTTCCCAAGCTTTTCCCCTCCTTCCCCCCACCCCTCACCCCTAGATGACAGGTAATCTAATACATGCTAAATAGGATAAATTATATGACAAATACAATACATGTATACATATCTATACAGTTATCTTACTGCACAAGAAACACCAGATCTAGAAAGAGAAGAAGAAAAAAACAACCTAAGAAGGAAAACAAAATGCATGGAAATACTCACAGAAAGTGTTAAAATGCTGTGTTGTAGTTCACACTCAGTTCCCACAGGCCTCTCTCTGGATGAATATGACTATCTTCATCGCTGAAGAACTGGTTTGAATCACATCATTGTTGAAGAGAACCATGTCCATCAAAATTGATCATCGTATAGTCTTGTTGCTGTGTATAATGTTCTCCTGGTTCTGCTGATTTCACTCAGCATCAGTTCATGCAAGTCTCTCCAATCCTCTCTGAAATCCTCCTGTTGGTCATTTCTTACAGAACAATAATATTGCATAACATTCATATACCATAATTTATTCAGCCATTCTCAAATTGATGGGCATCCTTTCAATTTCCAGTTTCTTGCCACTACAAAAAGGGCTGCCACAAACAGTTTTGCACATGTGGGTCCCTTTCCCTCCTCTAAAATCTCTTTGGGATATAGGCCCAGTAGAAACACTGCTTGGTCAAAGGGTATGCACAGTTTGATAACTTTTTGAGCATAGCTCCAAATTGCTCTCCAGAATGGTTGGATCCATTCATAGTTCCACCAACAATGTATCAGTGTCCCAGTTTTCCCACATCCCCTCCAACAGTTATCATTATCATTTCCTGTCATTTTAGCCAATCTGACAGGTGTGTAGTGGTATCTCAGAGTTGTCTCAATTTGCATTTCTCTGATCAATAGTGACTTGGAGCACCTTTTCATGTGACTGGAAATAGTTTCAATTTCTTCGTCTGAAAATTGTCTGTTCATATCTTTTGACCATTTATCAATTGGAGAATGGCTTGAATTCTTATATATTTGAGTCAATTCTCGATATATTTTAGAAATGAGGCCTTTATCAGAACCTTTGGATGTAAAAATATTTTCCGAGTTTACTGCTACCCTTCTAATCTTGTCTGCATTCATTTTATTTGGACAAAAACTTTTTAACTTGATATAGTCAAACTTATCTATTTTGTGATTAATGATGACCTCTAGTTCTTCTTGGGTCACAAATTCCTTCCCCCTCCACAGGTCTGAGAGGTAAACCATCCTACATTGTTCTAATTTGTTTATAATATCATTCTTTATGCCTAGATCATAAATCCATTTTGACCTTATCTTGGTATATGGTGTTAGGTGTGGGTCAATGCCTAATTTCTTCCATATTAGTTTCCAATTATCCCAGCAGTTTTTGTCAAATAGTGAGTTTTTATCCCAAAAACTGGGGTCTTTGGGTTTATCAAACACTAGATTACTATTGTCATTGAGTATTTTGTCCTGTGAACCTAACCTATTCCACTGATCCACTACTCTATTTCTTATCCAGTACCAAATGGTTTTGGTGACCACTGCTTTATAATATAGTTTTAGATCTGGTGCAGGTAGGCCACCCTCATTTGCATTTTTTTCATTAATTCCCTTGAAATTCTTGACCTTTTGTTTTTCCAGATGAATTTTGTTGTTATTTTT